>CM042840.1:139360644-139546666 GCA_023653725.1 Bungarus multicinctus | reverse complement strand
CCAGCCAGCCAAGTCCAAAAGCACTATGGAAGTTCTCAAAGCTTGACATATACGGATATATATAAAGTATATATACAACACATTCCAACAAAATGTATACTCACACAACTTTATCAAAATGTTCTTGACCACTCAATCCTGTACAGCATAACTATCAGTATCTGGAGGAAGCATTCTATTTAGATCCGTTCCAATCGGGCTTCAGGCCCGGGCACAGTACCGAAACAGCATTGGTCGCGTTGGTAGATGATCTCTGGAGGGCCCGTGACAGAGGTTATTCCTCTGTCCTGGTCCTCTTAGATCTGTCAGCGGCTTTTGATACTATCGACCATAGTATCCTATTGCGGCGGTTGGAGGGGTTGGGAATTGGGGGCACCGTTTTGCGGTGGTTCTCGTCCTTCCACTTGGACCGCTCGCAATTTGTGTTGACGGGGGGGGAGAGGTCCACTCCTAGGCCACTCATGTGTGGGGTGCCTCAGGGGTCGGTCCTCTCCCCTCTTCTGTTCAACATCTATGTGAAGCCGCTGGGAGAGATCATACGTGGTTTTGGGGTGAAATGCCATCTTTATGCTGATGACACTCAGCTTTACATCTCCACCCCAAGCCACCCCAACGATGCTGTGGAGGTTATGGCCCGTTGCCTGGAGGCTGTGCGGAACTGGATGGGCGAGAACAGGCTTCGACTCAACCCTTCCAAGACTGAGTGGCTGTGGCCCGATATAGTCAAATGACTCCGTCGCTGGCTATTGGGGATGAGATCTTGACCCCCACAGAAGGGGCCCGCAATCTTGGTGTCCTCCTGGATGTACGGCTGTCTTTGGAAGATCATATTACGGCCGTCTCCAGGGGGGCTTTTTATCAGGTTCGCCTGATACGCCAGATGCGGCCCTTTCTTGATCGGGACACCTTACGCACAGTCACTCATGCCCTGGTCACCTCCCGTCTGGACTACTGTAATGCTCTCTACATGGGGCTCCCCGCGGGGAGCACCCAGAGGCTTCAACTGGTACAAAATGCAGCTGCGCGGGTAGTTATGGGGGCGTCGAGATACTCCCACGTGACGCCCCTCCTGCGCGAGCTGCATTGGTTGTCGGTGGCCTTCCAGGTTCGCTTTAAAGTACTGGTTTTGGTCTTTAAAGCGCTCCATGGCATCGGACCAGGATACTTACAAGACCGCATTCTGCCAGTAGTCTCCCACCGACCGGTGCGCTCCCACAGAGAGGGTCTCCTCCGGGTCCCGACGCCTTCTATGTGTCGCCTGGTGACCCCGAGGAACAGGGCCTTCTCTGTGGGGGCACCCACCCTCTGGAACGGGATGCCCCCTGGACTACGAACGACCAGTGACCTGAGGGCCTTCAGACGTGACCTGAAGACTTGGCTCTTCGAGCAGGCCGGCCTGAGCTGACTCAAATGGGATTTTTAAATGGGGTTTTTAGATTAGTTGGGATGGGTGTACAAAGTTTTAATTTATTTTAATTGGGGTTTTTTTAGATTTTTATAGGGACAGCCTAGGGTTTAATTCTTTTTTAACTATTTATATTTGTCTACATGTATTTTAGTTGGCTGTTCACCGCCCTGAGTCTTTCGGGAGAAGGGTGGTATATAAAACCTAAAATAAATAAATAAATAAATAAAATAAATAACCAACACAAACCCTGAAAATAATTATGTAGCCATAGATTTAAAATGTCTCAAAAGCCATCCACAGGCTATAAAACTGCATAAAATCAGTTAAGCACAGAATCCAACAAAAACCCTTAAAAACATCCCAAGGACCCAGCAGCTTTATAAGAAAAAAAAGAGGAGTCACATAGAAGATACAATGCAAGGATTGCAACAACCACTATGTAAGACAAACAGGAAGAAAATTGGCAAAATGCTTCCCTGAACATTAAATAGCAGTCAGAAGACATGATGCAAACTCTTTCATTTCACAATATATAGACAGACTTAATAATAATTTCAATTGGATAAATGTGAACTTGCTATACTAAGCCAAGTCTAAAAATACTGTGGAATTTTTCAAAGCTTGACTAATCAGCCACCAGTAGACACATACACATTAACAACATTTGTAGACTATGCAAGAGAGACAATCAAAACACCCAAAAGAAAACAGAAGGACACCAGCAGCTCTCCATCAGTAATCAGCACCCACATTAGGATAGATTCACTCCAAGGTTAATCAGACCAACTATCAAGTAAACAATATCCCAATCATGAAACTGCCAAAGAGTCATCAATTAAGAGCCCAACCAAAGAATCTCTAAGACTTTCCCCACCCACACAGACAGGCAACCCACCAGGATATAAACTGACAGCAAACAGCACCCCTTACTAGTACTGAGGAAATTAGCTAGTTACGGTAATTAAACATCTGCAGGGAAACAAGCAAGGTCAGAGAGCACCAATCACCCCTGAATAATATGAAATGCCCAGATGAACAAATATTCTTGATTTTCTTTACAGATGTGGAAGATTGTTTTGAATGTTCAGAAGATCATTATCCAAATAAAGAAAAGAAAGGATGTATCCAGAAACTGTTGGTTTTTCTAACTTTTGAAGAAACCATAGGAATTGGTTTAGCCTCAGCAGCACTTGGTTTCTTCTTGTTGACATCATGGGTACTTGGAACATTTATTAAGTACAGGAATACGCCTATTGTCAAAGCCAACAATCGGTCCATAACCTACACCTTCCTTGTCTCTCTTTTGCTCTGTTTTCTCTCCTCTTTCTTCTTCCTCAGCCAGCCTGGCAAAGTGACCTGCCTTTTCCGACAATCAATGTTTGGCATCACCTTCTCAGTGGCCATTTCTAGTGTACTGGCCAAAACCATCACTGTGGTTGTTGCCTTCATGTCCACTAAACCAGGATCTCACATGAGAAAATGGGTAGGGAATAGATTGGCTTTCTGTACTGTCCTTGCCTGTTCTCTCTTCCAAGTATGTCTTTGTATTCTTTGGTTGTCAACATCTCCTCCATTTCCTGAATTGGACATGCACTCAGAGCTCCAAGAAATGATTTTACAATGCAATGAGGGGTCAGCTTTCTTCTTCTACTGTGTATTGAGCTACATGGGTATATTGGCCATTGCCAGCTTTATTGTGGCTTTTCTTGCCCGTAAATTACCTGACAGCTTTAATGAAGCTAAGTTCATCACCTTCAGCATGTTGGCTTTTTGCAGTGTGTGGATCTCCTTCTTTCCAGCCTATCTGAGCACAAAAGGAAAAACCATGGTAGCTGTGAAGGTCTTCTCCATCTTGTCCTCCAGTGCTGCTTTAGTGGGATGCATATTCTTGCCAAAATGCTACATCATTATTTTTAGACCTGAGCTCAACTACAAGGAGCAACTCACAAAGAGAAAGTAGTTCATCGTGTGATATTACTGGGTCAGAGAAATTGCCTAAAAAAGAAATGGAAAGAATGATGTCTATAGGAAAAATACTGTATATATAGGAACATACTGTTATAGGAACAGTTATTTTTTTATTTTTGACAAATACATATTTGTGTATGATATTAACGATTATTAATATTTATCATTTTCCCATTCCAAAGAAATTCTCATGTTGCTGTGTTATCATCATTTTCATGCATTCTTAACTAATTCCATTCTTCTTTTCAACACATCCATTGAGTTTGATTTTGGTCACCTAGCTTTTCTTGTTCCAATTAGGATCTTTCAGATATTGGCGAAATGATGTCCAATGTCTGCAGAGACCTGTTCATCATTTTTACACTCTCCATTTCTAAAGCATTACATAAATACAGTAAAAATCTGGTTACCATTTTATAAACATATAATTAACACAGTATCATAGGATATTAATTTTGGATTTGTTTATGTTCTTTCAAATCTAAAATGTGCTTAGCTTGTGAATCTTATCCATTTATATCCATTTTTAAAAAGGCTGTCCATTGTTTAAGCAGATGCCTTTGCATTGACTTTAAGCAATAAATCATATTAGTTGAACTTGATGTGTGGACCTGTTTTTTTCTGCCTGACATTGATTCCACTCCAAAAACTTTTTTTACCAGGGAGCAACAAAAGCAACCAAGAAAATAGAGAAGTAAACTATATCATGAAAAGGAATATTATAACATGTAAGATAACATGATGTAATGATGTTATATATTTGAATATAAGGAAATGAATTGTATGTTCCCAGGTTTGTTAAAACTGAGATTTGCTTGATAAGAAATATATAAATTCATAGTTGAGTCTAATAACAATACAATAGTAATACAATATAACATAATATAATACGCATAGTTGACTTATGTAATATGAACATATGTTTGGAAGGGAAAATTGTTGATATTGTTACATTGCACAAAAGAAAGAAATGTACCACCTAACACACTGTATTTTGGAATAAATAATTTTATGTTGATGTTTTATGTTCGATGTTTTATGTTTGTGTTTGTTAGTGTTTGTCTTTAAAAAATAAAAAAACTGTTTACAAAAAAAAGAAACAACCAACATTACATCTGACCAACAAGCAGCAGCAATGTCTGACCACTGAACAGTGGAAACTCTCCTGCATTCTATGTCCAAATAGCAGTAGCCCAGCATACTGCACTGTTGACTCTGTATGTCACCAACCACCCTCACTTTTGGATCATCTTGGCATCAAAGTGCCTCAAACTTCAAATCCCATTATAAATTGGACATAGGAACTTTTATAGCTCCAATTTACCCACTTGTCCAAGTACAATTTTTAACCAGTTTTTAGGGACAACAAAGGGATGTCCTCCAATCAGCCCCCACAAATAATGTATCCTCAGCGTCATTTAAGTAGGGTTATTGAAGCAAAGGACAGAATAGTCTTACCCCCTCTTTGAGTGGAGCTGTTTATTAGCTTTGCCATGATGACTAAAGAGCAAGGCATGAGAAATGGTTACTGGAATTGGGTATGTCTAGTTTAATGAAAAGAAGGATTGGGGTGATATTATAGCAGTGTTTCAATACATAAGGGGTTGCCATAAAGAAGAGAGAGTCAACCTATTCTCCAAAGAACTTGAAATAGAACAAGAAGCTATGGACAGAAACTAAATAAGGAGAGAAACTATCTAGAACTGAGGAGAAATTTCCTGACAGTGAGAACAATTAATCAGTGAAATGAGTTGCCTCCAGAAATGGTATGTGCTCCAACACTAGAAGTTTTTAAGAAGAAATAGGACAACCATTTGCCTGAAATGGTAATAGAGCCTGATCAGGGGGTTGGACTAGTAGACAAACAAGATCCCTTCCAAATGTTATTCTGTAGAAATAATAAAGTTGGAATATATTGTAAAAATATAATAAAGTAAAAAATAAAGTGAAATAAAAATAAAGTAAACAAATCTGATGTGGCAAGTGAGAAGGATTTGACAATGAAATATCCAATGACATGATATAATTTCAATGCAATTTGTAACTGCATATTGAGCAGCACAAAAGGATGTTATACGTTTATTGTTATGCTTTATTAAAATTCCTATGAATAATCAGCCTAAATTCTTTGGAGTGGATTCAGCCAGTTGGATCAATTTAATAGAAAGATTCCACCCTCAGCAATTGATATACAAAGAAGCTCTAGGAATGGAAGGTTCAATTGAGAACCTGTATTCCTCCCTCCCTCCCTCCCTCCCTCTCTCCCTCCCTTCCTTCCTTCCTTCCTTCCTTCCTTCCTTCCTCCCTGTCATCTAAAAACTCACTATCCATTCCAAATATATGTATTAACAAAAAATTTGGTTCCACAGCCTTTTTAATAGCCCCAACTGGATCTCTTAGGAAATTTTCAGTACTCAATATCTATAAGCATAATTTGTTTGAACATTGACTTTTGAGTCCATAATTAAAATCTGGGAAAAGGGTAGATATCACTGAAGATGGCTTCCTTCTCCTATTAGAATTCCTCTCTGGATTTGGCTGTTTCATTCGACTTAGCTACTCAGAAGATTAGCCTAGCATAGGGAAGCTAATGAAAAGTTGTTCTTCCTGGCCTTTTGCTCCCTTGCACATGACAATTGATTAGCTTTCTCATACATTTCAGAATTAACTACATATCTACATAACCATGCCCTGAATGTACTCCTGACCTTCTTAATTTTTTTCACAGCAGCACAGAAATTGTCTCTGCTCTAATACAGAAAGTTAAACTGAAGGACAAAGATTTCAAATATAAGATCTTACAAAGATTCCAGGATATACTATTGGAAGAAATACCATCTGGGTTCAGTTCCAAGTGGGCAGAAAGACATTGGAAACATATTGGACATTGGAAGGCATATGCTAGAGTCTTGATAATAGACTATACAAGGAAATGAAATATTATGAAAAGACAAGCCTCTAAGACATTAGAGGATGAGTATAAAAGACTTGAAAAGGAATTACAGAAACTGACACAGAAGAAGGACACAATTAAACGTTAAATGGGATTAATGGAAAAAGAAGAATTAGCACAGAAAATCAGAAGTGCGAAGCCAAATTATTTTGAAGATGCAAACAAACCAGGTAGATGGTTAGCATATAAATTGAGAAAGGAGAGAGAATCAAGAAAAATATTACAACTAATAGATGATCAAGGCCAAGCTTGCTATGGAAGTAAAGAAAAGAAAAAAATCATACGAGATTACTATGGGAAATTGTATGAACAAGAGAATATTGACGACGAAAGAGTTAAATTAGTATCTGCAGAATGCTAACCTACCCCAGATATCTAAAGAGACTGAAATAATGTTAGAAAGTAACTTAACGGTGATGGAGCTAATTGAAGCACTTAAGAAGCAAAATAATGAAAAGGCACCAAGTCCAGATGGACTTCCAGCAGAATTTTATAAGATACTACAAGTATTGTTGAATCTTCCATTGCTAGAAGTTATAAATGAAATTATGTCAAAGAAGAGGATACCCAAATAATAGTCAGAAGCTTATATTACACTTGTCCCAAAGGAGGACGCTGACCCACAAGAAATTAAGAACTATAGACCTATTTCCCTATTAAACTCAGACTATAAAATTTTTGCTTCAATATTGGCAGAAAGACTCAAAAAATATTTGAATAATTTCATTCATCCTGATCAAAATGGATTCCTGTCAACGAGACAAATTAAAGATAATATGAGAATAATTTTGGATATTTGGAATATTATGATCCTGAAAAACAAATGGCTTTGATATTTCTAAATGTACAGAAGGCCTTTGATAATGTGAACTGGAAATTCATGCTATTACAGTTGGAGCAGATGTATTTTGGTAAGAAATTTATTCATGCCATAGAAGCTGTATATCATAAACAACAGCAAAGGTAATGATAGAGGGAGAATTGATGGATTCTATAGATAAAGAAAAGGAACAAGATAAGGCTCCCCACTGTCACCTCTGTTGTTTATGTTAACTTTGGAAGTGTTAAATGGAAATATTAGAGAAGAAAAGGATATAAAAGGGATGAAAATTAAAAAGGAAGAATTTAAATTGCAAGTATTTGCAGATGACTTGGTTTTCATTTTAGAAGATCTGTTAGAAATAGCATTTAAACTGGTAGAAAAGATAGAGGTGTATGGAAAAGTAGCTGGTCTGAAACTAAATAAAGACAAAACAAAGTTTTGGACAAAGAATATGTTACTAAGACAAAAGTTTAAAAGGAGGAATTGGTAGATGTTTTGAAAAATCAGGTCACAAATAAGGTTAAGTATTTGGGGATACATTTGACAGCAAGATGTAGCACACTTAAAGAGAATAATTATACAAAACTCAAGCAACAGATTGCAACAGATCTGGCGAAATGGGAAAATTTACCATTATCATTAATAGGGAGAATATCAACAATCAAAATGAATATATTATCTAGAATCTTATATCTGTTTCAAACAATTCCAATTAGGCTAGGGAAAGACTTTGAAGATTTAAATAAAATTGTGCTGAAGTATATATGACAGGGCAAGAAAGTGAGAATAAAATTAAAACTGTTGTAAGACGCTAGAATAAGTGGAGGACTCAGCCTACCTAATTGGGAGTTATACTATCAAGCTACAAATCTGATGTGGGTTAAGGAATGGATAACACTAAGAAATACTAGACTGTTGACTTTAGAAGGACATGATTTATTGTTGGGTTGACATGCCTTCTTATGGTACAAGAGAAAAAACACAGGAGTATTTTAGAAGACATTGTATATGTTAAGCTTTGTTGTTAAACTGGGAGAAGACTAAAAGGCAATGTTATTTGAAAATTCTAGTGGCTATTGACTATTGAAGCATTTTTTTTATCCTATAACATATAAAAAGGAACAAACAGTTAGATATAGATAGGTGAAATATTGAATGAAAACAGTGAACTTAAATCTATGCAAAAACTAGAAGAACAAGGTATAAAGATGAATTGGTTTTCATATGCACAAATATGCTCTAGATATGACAAAGATTCCAAAAAAGAAGGTTTTTATGATAAACTGACAGATTTAGATAAGATTTTGACAGATACTGATGAAAAGGAGATTTAAAAAATGTATGGATATTTATAGAAATTAAGCTAGAAGAGGAACAAGTTAAAGAAACAATTATTGTTTGGGGGGAAAATTTTGCATATGGGATTGACTTAGAGAAATGGCAAAAATTGTGGTCTCAAAATTATAAATTAACAATGTCAACAGCATATAAAGAAAACTTGTATAAGATGTTTTACAGGTGGCACTTACCCCCAACAAGAATAGCAAGAATGTTCAAGAACAAATCTGAAAAATGTTGGAAATGTCATTAGATCCCTGGCTCATATTACCGTATGTGGTGGATGTGTGCAGACGCTAAAAGATATTGGACTAAATCCACACATGGTTGGAAAAAATGACAAAAAACACATAGAATTGAAACCAAAGATATTTTTACTCGGAATTTTACCTGAAATATACAGTAGGGAATTGAAATATTTGATTGTAAATATATTAACAGTGGCTAGGATTGTATTTGTTAAAAATTGAAAAAATGAGAAAATACCAACTCAGGAGGAAGTTATTAAGAAAATAATGGAATATGCTGAAATGAGTAGATTGATATTTGAAATTAGAGAACAAGAAAATGAACAATTTTATAACATTTGGAATTTATTTTATCAATGGTTAGACAATAAAATATGGTAATGAAATATGTAGAATTTTACAATATAAGGAGAATAGAATTATATAGAATATATAAATGTGTATTATCATATTATAATTGTGGGATAGATTTAGGATGATAATATGAATTGTTATAAGATAAATCAATTAAAATATGGAATATCTCTCCTAACATGAATGAATAATAGTATAGTCAAACGATTGATTAACAATGATAATAATGTATTTAGGAATATTTGATTGATAATATGAGAACATATACACGTAATTGTAAGTGATGACTATGGACGCACAAAACAATTTGTAAACCAACCGATACACTGTATGTACATAAGTGGAAGATGGCTTGATGTTTTTATGTTGTGTTTGTGTATGTTTGTCTAAAAAAATAATATTTTTGGGGGGGAAAAAAAGAAAAACATTGGAAACATTGAGGCTGATTGGAAAGATTTTTTTTATTGGTGGACAGGACCATGTGGATTTGAAGTCCTGGTGCAGCTGAACACATGGAGTTGAGAGATAGGTATTTATCCCTTTTCTTGGGCCTTGCTTCCTGTGGAAGAAATGTATTCTGTTGGTTGTTGTCAGACTCCCAGGAAGCTATTCAGGAGTCATAGCTACCTTAATAGGGTGTCTGAATCAAGTTTGGCTGAATCTTGGGCTAATGTAATGTCCACAGGTACCATGTGGTGAGCTCTACTGCAAGATAGGTAGAGGGCTAATCTTATTATGTCCTGGGGGTGAACTTCTTTTGTCTTGTAAATAGGCTAGCTGTTGGCAGCAAAATATCTGCTGGGGGCAGGGAGCTGAGGCTGAGTTTTTGTTTCTTTTAAGAGTTTTATCCTCTACTATTCTAGGGGGATCTGGAAAGAATGCCAATAGGTCTATGCATGTTGATACTGTACAAAGGAAGGTGTCATTCATATTATCATTATAATATTATAATTCATATTATCATTCATAGTAAAAAACACAACATACATTTCAAAAAAGTATTTTCTACTGCAAATTTCCCCCCTGTACATTTTATTAGCAACTGTGCATTTCAAAAAGCATTTAAACATGAGACACTTGTTCTTTCATCAGAAACAAAGTAATTATCTTCTACACTAGGCAAAACTATCCCAGATCACACAGAAGTTTATTTCAGTTCAACAATAATCAATCAATGAATCTAGAACCAAAGGAATTGGCACAAGGATAATAATGGCTATGTGTCAGAGTCATGGCAACAGGTTTCCTGCTCCTCTGCAAAAAAGTCTGTTGAAACCCTGATACTATTCAAGACATGCATTAGTACTCTCAGGGATCCCAATGATGGATTTGCTGATTAGGTGCATTCTCAGGTATAATACTGTATTAGCTATTTTGATCATTGTTGGATAGGATGAAAGGAGGAAATATTTTCAAAAGGGAAGATGTTGCTCCTCTTGATATTTCTGTTGAAGAAAATAGTGACTCTGAGCTGGCCAGCATGCTTTCCTTGTTCCACAGGACTGGTACCAATCTGGGGACCTTGTCATTGGTGGGATAGTGTCCCACAACTGTTACAACATTATTGAAATTAATTTTAAGGAACATTCTTATATAAGATCCTCTGAAGAACCAAAGTAAGGATTTCTTTTTCTAGTCTTAATCTTTTCCCCCAAATTGCTTATGAGAGAGAAAGGTTCCCAATATAAATGTAAGCTTTATATCTAGTCTAAATCTGTCTTTCAAATGTATTAGTTATCAGAGAATAAACATTTTTCTTTACATTGTGAAGTATTTGTCATATAATTTATGAAAGCTTGCTGCAAAACATCTTTTGAAGAACATTAGTAAGCTTAAGGTAATGTATTTTTTAAATCTGTATAGACATTGTTAGGACTCTGTTCACCAATTAGTTGGATTGGCAATATATAAACCAACAATGTATGTTTGTAGCTTTAAGACAAAATCATTGTACTGATTTATACTATATTCTGATTGGTTGATTATATTGCGAATTACCATAAGAAGGAGCTAGAGATCATAGCTTGCTCTCTCTGATATTTTGTCTCTCTAACATTCTATTGCTATCTAAGGTTCTCTGTTGTATTTATGCTGTGCTTATACTTTGATATTTTTGTTTACTGTAAATGACAAAGGCAACCAGTAAGAAGACTTTGTAATTGGATACTCTTTGGACTGTAAAATGTATATGACCTGGATCATTTATTGGACTGTGCTATTTTTTAAAGTAAACTTTAACTCAATTTAGTGTATCTGTGTGTGACTGAATAATTATTCATAACTACTCTCATAAACGTTTCCATGTGCATATCCTTGTTACTCAAGGGTTATTCTATATATATCATAACATCGGTTATGGGCCCAGAGAGATATTGAGAATCAGTGTGAATATGTAGTTTCATATTCAGCCAGTTGATTGTGGTTTATTGTTAAACTACAAATGGCACAAGAACAGTCAACCAATATATCCCAGATAACCCGGTTGGATTGAACAAATTATGATTCCTGGACTATGAAGTGCAGCTTACTTCTGCGTAAAGACGGATCATGGACTTGTAGCTAATAGTCCATTGGATGTAACAGCTTGGGACCCATTGAATGATGAAGATAAAAAGAAAATAGTTGACTTTAACTCGGTTAATGAAAAGGCTTTTAGTATAATTGGACTGACACTGAGTGATCAGCTATTAGTCCATATTTGTAGTGAAGAATCTGCTGCTAGGTGTTGGGACATTTTGAAGAGGATTTATGTTCGAGATAGTGTGGATGCACACATATACCTTACACGTAAACTGTTTGGTGCCCGTCTTATAAAAGGTGGCGATATGTTAGCTCATTTGGAGTTTATGAAAAGGACTTTACAAGAGCTACAAGAAAAGGAGTTGATTTTCTCAGAGTTGCATCAAGTTTACATCATTCTTTCTTCTCTGGATGAAACATGATGATTATGTGTCTTCACTGAAAGTTTTAAACAGAGATGAACTTACATTGACTGGCATAACTGGAAGACTATTAGGAGAGTCAAGAAGATTGATGATTTGATGTTGATTGTACCCTATGACTATCATTAAGTGTTATATGTGATGATTCTTGATTCTTAATGAATGTTCCTTCTTTACGCATACTGAGAGTATTTACACCAAGACAAATTCCTTGTGTCTCAAATCACACTTGGCCAATAAACTATTCTATTCTATTCTATTCTATTCTATTCTATTCTATTCTATTCTATTCTATTCTATTCTATTCTATTCTATTCTATTCTATTCTATTCTATTCTATTCTATTCTATTCTATTCTATTCTAAGAAGGCAAGATAGAAATCAACTGAGAGAAAGACAACCATAGGAAGAAAACCTGTCTTCAACTGCCTATATTGTTAGGAAATGTTTTACTTGTGGGGCTCAAGGTCATATAGCCAGATACCGTAAAAAGTGTAAGGAACAGAATGCTATTAATATACAGAGAGCTTATAAAGATGTTAGTTTAAACTTATCAAGTACAACTACTGTAAACCATGATATATGGGTAGTTGACAGTGGAGCATTGCAGTGTATAACTAAAAGTAAAGAGAGGTTTGTTAACATGACAAACAGTAAACAGCATGTATCATTAGCTAATGAATGGAAACTGAGAGCATCTGGAGAAGATACTGCATATTGTTCATATATTATGTATGTATTATGTATCATGTATGTTACTAGAATGATATTTAACTTGCTATCTGTAAGAGCAATGGTAAAAGCAGGATTTGTTGTAACTTTTCAGGGAGATAAATGTTTAATTGAAAAACAGGGTAAAAGCATTACTGCAAGATTGGATAATGGTTTATTTATTATACATGATAATCCATTAATTAATGCTAACTCAGTTTATGAGAATAAAAAGCATCTTGATGAATGTATTCATCTGCTACATAGATATATGGGACATATAAATTTCAATATGCTAAAGAAACTGTTGAGTTATCTAATGGTATAAAATTAAAACCTCATACACAGTATTTAAATTGCAATGCTTGCAATCAAGAAAAAAACAAGGTAAGTCCTGCTAATAGGGTAAATGGATTCAAAACCAGTGAACCATTAGAGGTTATTTTTGCTGATATCATTGGACCTAAGAAACCTAGTTTAGGTGGAGCCAAACTATACAATTAAGTATAGTTGATCATTTTTCCAGATTACGGTTTCTGTTATTTAATAAAAACGAGGACAGAAACATACCAGCATTTTCTTAAAATTTGCTGAAAGGAAAAAGAAACAGAAAGTTATTAGCTTAGTAACAGATAATGGTACTGAATTTACCAATAGAAAATTTAAAGCCATGTTACAGAAAGCTGGCATTGAACATAAGCGTTTTACTCCTTATAGATCACAACATAGCTCATATATTGAACGTAGAGGACAAACATTACAGGCTATGGCTAGGACTATGATTTTGGATTCTGGCTTATCAGAGAACCTTTGGGGTGAAGCAATAATGTGTGCTAACCATGTTTTGAATAATGTAGTAAATTCAATGACTGGTGAATTACTATTTACTCATTGGAATGGAAAAAAGACAGATCTCAGTTATTTACATACATTTGGAACCCCAGTTCATATTCCTACACAAGTAAGGTGAAAGGGACAACATAGAGCGAGACAATTATATTTTGTAGGTTATGAAGCTAATCATAGATCATTTAGATTTTGGGAGCCAGGTACTACTAATATATATTGTAGTGCAAGTGCTAAATTTATGGAGCATGTTGGCTGGAGAAAGCTTGAACAGGAATATAATAAGGTACAGGATAGTGTTGTTGTTGAGACTCCCTTGTTTACCAATAATCCTAATGATGATAATATTAGGATCCTCAATGGAGGAATCCTCAATAGAAGAACTGTCTATGACTGTAGAAGAGGAGGATTTGATAGGGGAGGTAAAGGAAGAGGACATGCCAACAACATGTACTGAGTTGTCTTGGAGGTCAACTAGGGAGAGACAGATTTCAAGCAAGCATTGTATGTCAGGTTAACACAGAACCTTCTCACTTCAATTAAATAAAACTGTATCCTACAAAGGATCAGGTAGCTTGGCAGGAAGCTATGAATAGGGAGTTAAAATCATTAAAGGATTTAGAGATGTATGAGGATGTAAAGTTACCACCAGGTGATCATGCAATAGGTTGCAAATGGATGTATAAGATGAAGACTTAAAGCAAGATTAGTTGCTCAAGGATTTGCTCAGTCAGATAAGGACTATGATGAAGTGTTTGCACCTAGTCTGAAAGCAAATACATTGAGGGCAGCATTAGTTTGGGCAGCTAAGAATAAATGTAAAATAAACCATGTAGATGTTGAAGCTGCATAGCTACATGGACCTTTACAACATACCATCTATACGAAAAAGCCATTAGGTTTAAAGGATGATGGAAAAACTGATTATTGGAAATTAAAGAAAAGTCTTTATGGTCTAAAGCAATCTGGTTATGAATGAAATAAATGTATTGTAAAGGAATTAGTTTCAATAGGTTTTGAAGCTGGTATAGCTGATCATTGTTTGTTCCAAAGAGAAAAAGATGGTTTAATTTCTCTATTACTGTTATTTATGGATGACATAGCAATTATAACTAAAACTGAACAAGAAGCAAATGATATTGTTTATAGATTACAGAAAAAGTTCAGGATTAGAAATTTAGGGAAATTAAGCATTATTTGGATCTTGATATAGTGAAAATGAATAAAGGTTTTAAAATTTTGCAAGCCAAGAAGACTTGCCAATTATTAAAATGCTATAATATGGAGCATTGTAAATCTGGTAAGACACCAATGAGTAAGGAATTTATATATAGTGATATCAAAAATCCTACATTTGATAAGGAAATATATCAATCCTTAATCGGTAGTCTATCATATCTGGGTAATTGGTTTAGACCAGATATATCAATGTAAACCAATTGGCTAGGTATAATGCTGAACCAAATGAAAGGCACTGGCAAGCAGCTAAGCAAATAATTAAGTTTTTAAAACACACAATCCATTATTCATTATATTTAGAACCAAGTAATGAATTAGTGTTAACTGCAAATGCCGATGCAAGTTTTGCTACTGATATAATGACTCGTAAGTCAACATCAGGTATAGTGAGAATGTTGGGTAATGCTTTAATAGGATGGAAGTCTATTAGGCAACAACATATTAGTTTATCCACTATGGAAGAGAAATTCTCATGTTTATCATTAATGTGCACATAATTGAAATATTATAAACAACTGTTGAAGGATATTGGAATTACTGCATGTGAGCTGCTTATTGTTTATGAAGACAATCAATCTGCAATTTATAATCTGCAATGCTACTAATTTAGCTGTTAAAACAAGGTCTAAACATACTGATTTGAGATATTGGAACATTAGACAAATTCAAAATGAACATTAGAATTCAACATTAGAATTCAAAATGAATTCATTCAGTTAGAATACTGCATGACTGAACATAATATTGCAGATCATTTCATGAAAGTTCAAGGTACAATTAAGCATAAAGAGTGTTGTGAGAATTATGGTTTAAAGATGTAACATATTATATATTGACCTACCCAAAGGGGAGAATGTTAGGACTCTGTCCACCAATTAGTTGGGTTGGCAATATATAAACCAACAATGTATGTTTGTAGCTTTAAGACAAAACCACTGTATTGATTTTATACTACTGTATATTCCGATTGGTTGATTATATTGCAAATTACCATAAGAGGGAGCTAGAGATCATAGCTTGCTCTCTCTGACATTTTGTCTCTTTGACATTCTATTGCTATCTAAGATTCTCTGTTGTATTTATGCTGTGCTTATACTTTGATAATTTTGTTTACTGTAAATGACAAAGGCAACCGGTAAGAAGACTTTGTAATTGGATATTCTTTGGACTGTAAAACCGTTTATTGGACAGTGTTATTTCTCAAAGTAAACTTTAACTCAATTTAGTGTATCTGCGTGTGACTGAATAATTATTCATAACTACTCTCATAAATGTTTCCATGTGCATATCCTTGTTATTCTGTACATATCATAACAGTCATTCTGAACAAAACATATACTGTACACAATAAAACACTGGTACATGGGGGGAAAGTTTGAAACTAAATGGAGTTCCATGAAAAAAGCATTATTTTTATTTCTTGTTGCAGATATTTGTTGCAATCTTGTAAATACTATGGAAAAGCAAATTTGAACTGTGTACAAATTATTCAGTATTTAGAAAACCTATTACTTTCTTACCTTCATCAGAAAAAGAAATGTTTGTTATTTCATATAGAAATGATGCCACTGCATGACAATTTACTAACTTCATTTTTCAATGGGGCTATTTAAATCATTTGCAGTGTAATAATCAAATTCTATGAGCACATCCTTGCCGTGGCCTTTGTTGTAAAGAAGATCAATGAGGATCTTACCTTACATCACTCTTGGCTTCCATATCTATGACAGTTACTGCAATTCAAGGATGATCTATCGTACCACTCTGGACCTATTATTTAAATCCAAAGAATTTGTCCCTAACTACAAATGTGATCGCCAGGAGACTCTGATGGCTATCATTGGGGAATTGGATTTTGTCATATCATCTTATATAGCTCAAATTATAGGATTCTTCAAGATTCCACAAGTAAATTCTTAAGTGGTTGAAAAGAAAATTCTTAATCTTATTGTTGGTATAGAATAATTAATGGTCATTAAAGATTAGGCTTAGTTTTTTGTCATGATGTTCTGCATGGCTTAAGATCTTAAGATTCTTCCCCAAACCCCCAAAATTTTAACCTTAGACAGTCTATTATTGACCTCACCACTTTCCTAAGAGGTCTGTAGGGGGTGTGCATATGCGCACCAATGTGCCTACCGTCCCTGTCCTATTGTTTCTTTTACATCTTATTTTTCTTATATGTATCCATGTATTCATAACTATGTTTTACTTATACCTATTATCTTGTAAGCAATTGACAAATAAATAATAAATAAATAAATCTGTTACTTGGCATGCTTTTCTGACACGACAATGCCAGTTAAAGAAGATGAACCTCAAGGGTTAAGCCATATCTGAAGGAAGATTTGAATGGCTTATATGAAAACAATTGATCTAGTTCATGTATTTAAAATATTTTCATGCAATGAGAACATCCTCACAATAACAAAGTTGGACCCTTGGAAGTCTTCTAGTCCTATAAATTTGTTACTCTATTCTTAAAAGAATTCTAGAGGAAAAATGTTCCTTGGATATATTTTATATGATAACAAGGAAATTAAATTTAAACTAAATACTCTAGTCTAAAGGATACTACTAGATTTCTTTTTATGGCTCATTAGTGCTCCAGAGGAATTTTAGACCAGTAAGCTCTCTTCACTTTATATCATTGTGCCCAAAGAGCACCATTAATACATTAGGATTGTCCAACTGCTTTATCATTTCAGGTGGACATGGATTGGGATATTTTCTGTTGATAACAACAATGGAGACTAATTCTTACAGAAAATGCAGAACTTACTTTCAGAGAACGGAATCTGCTAAAGCATTTATAGAAAGATTTGATGACCAAATTCACTTGGAGGATTTCTCAGAACTTTTGTCAATCTCTATTCTTTCTATTAATATGACGAATAGCAAAGCCAACACATTTTTGTCTATGGAGAACTCTGGATAATTATGAACCCACATTACGTATCTGATATTAACATAGTTGAGAAAGTCCAGAAATATTTTACAAGAAGAGTTCTTCACTCCTCTACTCGTTGCAGAATACCTTATGCCACCAGATTCAAAATTCTAGACCTAGAAAACCTTGAACTATGCCGCCTTCGGTCCGATCTAAGTATAGTATATAAAATCATACATTGCAATGTCCTACCTGTCAATGAATACTTCAGCTTCAACTATAACAACACAAGAGCAAACAATAGATACAAACTCAAGGTAAATCGCACCAAACTTGATTGCAGGAAATACGACTTCAGCAACAGAGTGATCAATGTCTGGAATACTCTAGCTGACTCTGTGGTTTCTTCCCCAAATCCCAAAAACTTTAACCTTAGACGTCTACTATTGACCTCACCCCTTTCCTAAGAGATCTGTAGGGGGTGTGCATAAGCGCACCAACGTGCCTACCGTCCCTGTCCTATTGTTTCTTTTATATTTTATGTTTCTTATATGTATCCATGTATTCATAACTATGTTATACTTATACCTATTATCTTGTAAGCAATTGACAAATAAAATAAATAAATAAATAAATAAATAAATAAGTAAATAATAAATAAATGACGAATAGCAAAGCCAACACATTTTTGTCTATGGAGAACTCTGGATAATTTTGTGGCTGAGAGTTGTCACATTTCTGGTAGACCCTGAAAGCAAGGAAACATTTAGTAATGTGTGGATCATGACTGCACAGATTGTCCATGCCTTAATCCATTAAGATCCAATATTGAAACTAGTCTCTTTCAAAATCTGATTTCTGGATTTTAAAGAAACAATGGAATATTCTATTCAAATGTTGTTGATGATCAAGCACTCATTAAATTGAAAAATGATATTACAATAGAAAAGCCGTGTTTGCCTATTTGGTTTGTATTTCTATTTGAAATCCCAAGAATGGCCGTGTTTCCATGGGATTCTCACCAAGTGTTATTATTTTCTCGCCTATTCTTCCAAACAGGAAATTTTGTACATCATTCTTATTTCAACTTTGTTTTTAAATTCCTACATCTTTTTATCTATCCTTTGGCAAATAAAAAATAATTAGCTAATCTCAAAGGGTTCAGATACAACCAATAACTCATTTTGTATTAATTTTCTTTATATACCATCAATTTTGTTATTTTGTAATTTTTTTTCCAAATTCTTTCCCAGTCTTCCAAATTAATATTATGCCCTACATTTCTTGCCCATATTATCATTGGGCTCTTAACTAATTCCTATGCCATTTCAAACCCTAATCAATACTTATATATTTTTCAAATTGCTTTTTCATCTGTACTCTCTAAAAGTTTATCTAATTGGCTTGGTTTACTTCTATTCCATATTTTTCCACATCTTTTTGAGCTGGGGGTATGGCCAGCAATTTATGTTCAACCCTTGTTTCCTGACCTTTTGAATTGTTTTTAATATTCCTTGAGGGTCTAAAACATCATAATAATTAGTCATTTTTCCGATTTCTAGTGCATTGGGGTGTGTCAATGCCTCCATGATGGATACCCATCCAGGAATATTTATATAATGTTTATTCTTAATATCTTCCTAGATTCGCATTAGTGAATCTCGAATTACATGTCTATGAAAATAAGTATGAATCTTGTTTCCTGGGTTCCACATGAAGGCATGCCACCCTACCTGTAGGTCATGCCCTTCTAAGGTTAAAGTTATTTTATTTCTTAAGTTGACCCAATCTTTAATCCACATTAGACCTGCTTCTTTCTAATATATTTCCCAGACACAGAATCCAAATACACCTATGCTTCTATTATATTGTAGTGCACTCAATTTTATCCTTGCTCTTTTTTCTACTCCCCCCAAAAATGTGGTCATTTTATTTAAATCCGTAAAAAAAATATATCCAATTTTACAGGGATCATTTGGAAGAGGAAAAGTAGTTTTTGGTAAGATATTTATTTTGATGGCTGCAATTCTTCCTAACATCAATAGCTGTAACCTTATATGCTTGTCACCAGATTCCTCCACGTTCTTGTTGCAATGACTCTTGTTTCCCTGGATCTCAAAAGAAAAGGATTAAGGGGGATCAGTTCTACTGCTATGACTGTGTTCCATGCCCAGAAGGGAAGATTTCAAATCAAAATGGTAGGGCAGGAATTCTACCGTTTTTCATTGGACTTAATCAAACTTTAATAAATTACTGGGATGCCTAAACCTAATAAGATGATTTTCAATAATACAGAATACCTAGAAAGGAGAATATTTGCAGCTTAGGGTTGAAATGAGGAATCCTTGGTACTCTTTGAGCTTGCTTGTTTTCTTGCAAATGTTTCAAACCCTAACTAGGTAACATCATCAATGCTAGTAAGGAGTGCTATTTGCTGTTAATTGTGTGGGTATCTAGTGAAAGGACTTTATTTAAATGAGCCCAAACACACTGCAGCAACCCAGAACAGCAGAAAAAGGAAATGGAGTATCTACACAACAGATTCCAAAAAAAAATGTATACTCACAAAACTTTATAAAATGTCCCTGACTATTCAACCCTTTATAGCACAACCAACACTAACCCTAAAAATAATTACACTGCCATACATGAAAAATATCTCAAAAGCCACCAAGAGATTATACAACTGCATGGAATCAGTAAAGCACAGAATCCAACAAAAACACTTCAAAACATCCTAAGCAATGTACCGTGCAGAATCTGACTAAAAAAGGAATTTATGCTATAATATAACTATTAGGTGATGGAGATTATAATTGTTTAATGGGATAATTTAGAAATACAATATTTAATGGGATGTGAAAGGGAATTAACTATAAGATATGAAAGTGACACATTTCAATTGGCAATTATAGGGGAAACTTTGTTTTGTAATGTTTGAAATGTGGATATGTATTGAAATTGTACACAGGACAGATAAAAATATAAGCATAAATATTTTGAAAATGTGAAAACCTTGAAAAGGATATGTAATAGATTTAGAAATGAATGAGAGAGTTATAAAATAAGCCTGAGGGAAGTATCTGAGGGGAAAAACTAATAAAGAATAATTAAAATAGTGATAAGATATGAAATTGAAAGATGAATATGTAACTGAGATTCTATCTGTAGGGAGATTTGAAAACCTGGAAACAAGCTGTTCACTAAAAAAAACGGTATTTGATATTTGTATGTGTGTGTTTTGTGAAAACCGAAATAAAAATATGTTGTTTTTTTTTAAAAAAAAATATCCTAAGCAAACCAAAGGGCTCAACAGACCAATGCAAGGATTGCAACAACCACTATTTAGGAAAAACAAGCAGAGAATTGGTAGAATGTATCCCTGAACACTAAACAGCAGTCTGAAGACATTATTCATACTCTTATATTTTATAAAATATAGTCAGTTTCAGTTGGATAAATGTGAACCTGCTTTACCAAGTCAAGTCCAAAAACATCAGGGAATTTCTAAAAGCGTGGCGCTCTGACAAATTAGCCACCAGTAGACACATAGACATTAATAACATTTATAGACTATGCAAAAGAGACAATCAATGTTCCCAAAAGAAAACAAAAAGATTGCAACAGCTCTCCACCAGTAATCACCATCCAGATTAGCATAGATTAACTTCAAGATTAATCAAACCAATAATCAATTAAACAACATCCAGACAAGAAACTGCCAAAGAGCCATCAATTAAGAGTCCAACTAAAGAATCTCTAAGACTGCCCTCACCCACACAGACAGGCAACCCACCAGAATATAAACTGACAGCAAACAGCACTCCTTACTAGCACTGATAATGTTATTTAGTTAGGTAAATGAAACATCTGCAAGGAAACAAGTAACCTCAGAAAGCACCAAGCACTCCTCAATAATGTGGAATGCCCAGATGAAAAAAATAACCTTGATTTTCTTTCCAGATGTGGAAGATAGTTTTGAATGTTCAGAAGATCATTATCCAAATAAAGAAAAGAAAGGATGTATCCTGAAACTGCTGGTCTTTCTAACTTTTGAAGAAATTGAAGATATTAAGTACAGGAATACACCTATTGTCAAAGCCGGCCCATAACCTACACCCTCCTTGTCTCTCTTCTGCTCTGTTTTCTCTCCTCTTTCTTCTTCCTCGGCCACCCTGGCAAAGTGACCTGCCTTCTCCGACAACCAATGTTTGGCATCTGTTGATAAGTTATAATGGATCTTAGCCAAAATAAACTTCCAAACTATTTGCAGTCAGAATCATTCTTTTATTGTAGAAAAATCAAACCAATTCACGTTCATACTCTCCTCCAGATACCACTCCTCCGGAGGTAAATCAGAGTCTGTGTAAAACCAAAACTGAGCATGCTTGATAACAGGTGGGAGGGGAATAAGCAGTGATGCATTATGGGACTTGTATGCTTAACCAGTTCGACATTTTACCTTAACGATTCCCCTTCTAAGGTCGAACTGATTAATCATTGAGGAAACATTAACATAGATATTACCATATAACATTTATATATTTATACAGTTTCTTTGTCAGGTAAGAGTGTTGTTTTGGGGGAAGAGGTTTGGTCAAAATATCTGCAGTTTGTTCCTTAGTCTCACTGTGTATAGCTTTTATGAATCCAATTTCTGACAATTGTCTCACATGCTTGTACTTTATGTCGATGTGCCTTGATCTGTGGCCTACAGCATCGGCCTTGGATATATCTATTGCTGCTTTATTATCCTCCTGAATGATTATGGGATATGAAGGTTCTTTCCAAATGTCCGTTAGTAAATCGTCAAACCAAATTAGGTTATTTGCGGCCTTTGATAAACAAACAAATTCAGCTTCTGCAGTCGAAGTTGATACAAGTTTTTGTTTTCCGGTATACCAGTGGATGGGACTATCATTCAGAAAAATAACATACCCTGAGGCACTCTTTCGTGTCTTAACATCTCCAGCCCAATCGGCATCTGCGTAACATGAAAGTCTAGGGGTGCTCGATGTATTTGGATTAAGTGACAAAACTGCATCAGCAGTGTGTTTCAAATATCTCAATAATCTTTTGATCACATTCCAGTGGTATATTTTTGGGTTATTCACATGTCTTGAAAGTAAGTTGACTGATAGTGCTATGTCCAGTCTAGTCCAATTGGCTATATAAAGTAATGAATCAATTGTAGATCGATAGATTGTATTGTCTTTAAATACCTCATCATCATTAAACATATTCTTTAGAAAGTCAGTTTGCATAGGGGTATATGATGGTTTTGCATCAGACACATTGCATTTTTCCAGTAATTCTAATATCTTTTCCTTTTGTGATAGTATAAAACCATTACTTGATTCGGTAATCTGAACTCCTAAATATTTATCGACTTTTCCCAAACATTTCAATGAAAAGTGTTTTTGAAGTTCCTTGGCGAATTGGTCACATTTAAATTTGCTTTTACATATGTATAATATATCATCTACATAGACAAGTACCTTTTCATATGTACCTTTTTTCTGTAAGATGACTGGAGCTGACTGTACATGCATGAAGTTCTGAATTTGTGCCATGTTCACTTTATCTTGGTCTCCTGTGGAGGATGTCTCCTGAAGAGTTGTTGCAGAAAGTGAAGGGTTAAAAAATTGCATTGGAGCTGTGGTTTCATTCTTAATTCCTAACTGGGAAGATGTAGTATCCTGAAGCTGTGCTGGATTCAAGAAGTGATTTCCTGGTGCTGGAAATTCCCCTTTGGAGGCTTGTGCTAGTAAGTAACCTGGAGGCACTAGGATCACTGCGGAAGCCAGTGAGGCTGTCGGGAGTGAGGAGGAAGCAGAAAAGCCTCTCTGGGTGGTTTGCAGATCGGAGATAACAGCTGAAGACACGCTGAGAGGGATCGTGACTTCTGTGTTCCTTTTAGTCATTTCTAAAGTCTTTTGAATGCTGCTTGAAGGTGCTGGGAGCCTGCCTATGGTTGCTGGGTTGCATGGGGACAACGTGGCTGCCTGGAGTTCGGTGCTTGTTATCTGTGTCTGTCTTGGAGTGGGGGGGGGGTGAATGCAGCTCCGAATGCTGCTCTGAGCGTTTCCATCGCTCTTGATATTTCCTGCTCTGAGGGAGAATTCCTCTCAGGGCTACCTTTTCTTTTTGTCTCCCCCTTCAAAACTTCTTCAGTGATTGGTTGCCAGTCAGCCATTTTTACTGGTTGTGGCTTTGAGTTGTATGGGTTTGAAAATGGCGCCTCTTCATATTTTCCCGCCTCCGTTAAGTTTAAAAAAGGCTGCAAAGGACTTACCGGTTCAGCACTCGCAGTTTCATTTTCTTTCTCTGTTTGCCTTTCCTCAGTTTGAGGTTTGTCTGTATTTTGAAAAAGTCCTCTTAATTCTGCCATCGGGTCCTTGCTGTTTGTTGATATTTCGATGATTCTGAGCAGGGTTGATTTTAAATCTTCATTTCTGGGTGGCGTGAATGGTGGATATGCATCTGGTTGTGAGTCTTCATTTCTATCAGTTGTAGGAGTTATATTTCCTTTGTCCAAAAGGATTCCTATCGCACCCATAGGAGTCATTTGAGCTGCCATCTGTCTGGTGAAGGCTCTTGTATTAATTCTGGATTTTTCTAATCCTGACATATTTTGTTCCTGTTAATTTGGCAACCGACCTCTGCTACCAATTGTTGATAACTTATAATTAGCCAAAATAAACTTCCAAACTATTTGCAGTCAGAATCATTCTTTTATTGTAGAAAAATCAAACCAATTCACGTTCATACTCTCCTCCAGATACCACTCCTCCCGGAGGTAAATCAGAGTCTGTTTAAAACCAAAACTGAGCATGCTTGATAACAGGTGGGAGGGGAATAAGCAGTGATGCATTATGGGACTTGTATGCTTAACCAGTTCGACATTTTACCTTAACAGCATCACCTTCTCAGTGGCCATTTCTAGTGTACTGGACAAAACCATCGCGATGATTGTTGCCTTCATGGCTATAAAACCAGGATCTCAAATAAGGAAATGGGTGGGGAATAGATTAGCTTTTTGTACTGTCCTTTCCTGCTCTCTCATCCAAATGTGTCTTTGTATTCTTTGGTTGTTGACATCTCCCCCATTCCCTGAATTGGACATGTATTCAGAGCTTAAAGAAATGATTTTACAGTGCAATGATGGGTCAACTTCCTCCTTCTACTGTGTCTTGGCCTACATCGGTATATTGGCCATTGCCAGCTTTATTGTGGCTTTCTTTGCCCGTAAATTACCTGACAGCTTTAATGAAGCCAAGTTCATCACCTTCAGCATGTTGGCTTTTTGCAGTGTGTGGATCTCCTTCTTTCCAGCCTATCTGAGCACAAAGGGAAAAACCATGGTAGTTGTGGAGGTGTTCTCCATCTTGTCCTCCAGTTCTGCTTTAGTGTGATGTCTTACATATTGGCAAAAACAAATCAGAAAATAAAATACAAGCTGAAAAGTCAAGAACTTGTTGATGATCCAAACTCTGTCAAGGACTTTGGAGTATTCATCTCTAATGATCTAAGTGCTAAAGCCCACTATAACTACATAGCAAAAAGGTGCTAAGAGTTGTTAACCTAATCCTACATAGTTTTTTCTCTGTAATATCACACTATTAACTAGAGCATACAAAATATTTGTTAGACCAATACTTGAATACAGCTCATCGATCTGGAACTCACATTATGTATCTGATATTAACACAGTTGAGAAAGTCCACAAATATTTCACAAGAAATATTTCTTTTACTCATTGCAAAATACCTTATAGCATCAGACTTGAAATTCTAGACCTAGAAAACCTAGAAGTATGCCGCTTTCAGTCCGATCTAAGTATAGTATATAAAATCATACATTGCAAAGTCCTACCTGTCAATGAATACTTCAGCTTCAACCATAGCAATATAAGAGCACACAATAGATACAAACTCAAGGTTAATTGCACCAAACATGATTGCAGGAAATACAACTTCAGAAACAGATTTGTCAATTTCTGGAATATTCTACCTGTCTGTGGTTTCTTCCCCAAACCCCAAAAACTTTAACCTTAGACTCTCTACTGTTGACCTCCGTTTTTAACAAACCAATGTTGGCTTTCGGTCATTAGTTTGTTTGCTTCTAGTTGTTTGCTGTTTCATTGCTTGATTATCTTTTCCAGAATCTTCTCTGGTATTGATATCAGGCTTACAGAGTTTTAAAGGAGCTGGCAGAGGTCATCTCAGAACCACTACACTATATCTTTCAAAAATCCTGGAGCACCGGGGAACTACCAGAGGACTGGAAAAGAGCTGATCTGGTTCCCATCTTCAAAAAAGGAAAAAAAAAAACAGACCCAGGAAATTATAGACCAATCAGCCTAACATCCATACCCGGGAAGATACTGGAAAAGATAATAAAAAAACAGATCTGCAACATCTAGAAACAAGTAAAGTAATAACTAGCAGTCAACAAAGGTTTGTTAAAAACAGATCATGCCAAACCAATCTTATTTCATTCTTCAATACAGTGATTAAATTAGTAGGCCAGCAAAATACTGTGGGCATAATATATTTAGATTTCAGCAAAGCATTCGACAAAGTAGACCACAATCTACTTCTTAGTAAGCTAGAAAAAAGTGGAATAGATAACACCACCACTAGATGGACTTGCAACTGGCTGGCAAACCATACTCAATAAGTAGTCCTTAATGGGTCTAAGTCTACATGAAGGGAAGTAAGCAGTGGGGTGCCACAAGGTTCCGTCTTAGGCCCAGTACTCTTCAATATCTTCATTAATGACTTAGATGAGGGAATAGAAGGAGAATTTACCAAATTTGCAGATGATACTAAGCTGGCAGGAATAGCTAACACCCAGGAAGATAGGCTCAAGATCCATATGGATCTTGACAGATCAGAACACTGGGCCATATCTAACAAAATGAAATTCAATGTAGAGAAAAGTAAAGTCCTACACTTAGGCAAGAAAAAACAGAGGTACACATATAGACTGGGTGAAACCAGGCTCAATAGCAGTGACTGTGAGAGGAATCTTGGAGTCTTAATGGACAACCAGGTAAATATGATCCAGCAGTGTGCAGCAGCAGCCAAAAAAGTTAATGCAATCTGTTGTGACCAGCAAGTCTTCACTCCAGTCCGCTGTTTAAGCAGGAGCCGGGGAAGTTCCTGATTGGCTGAGCCATTTGACAGCTCCCTATAAAAGGAATCAGCTGTCTCTCTCTCTCTCAGCTTGTTGGTGCAATCTGCGGCTAGCCAGAGCTGAGGTACAAGTTAGCAGTAAAGCTTGTTGAAGCTTATATTTCCTTCGCCTCTTTCTTCCAAGCACACCAAACCTAAAACTGGCAATGAAGGTGGGATGCTGATGAACTGAGGCAATTCCTGAGGTAAAGAGAGAGAGAGAGAGAGAGAGAGAGAGAGAGAGAGAGCACCGCATAGCTGTAGTCATTACAAAAACAGCTGTCACTAAGGGCTGTTACTAAAAGCTGTCACTAGAGCAGTCACTTCAAGCGAAGACATGACGGCACCACCAAACTTTTCACCTTTCAGACTGACCACCAAGAAGTGGACTTTGTATATCAATAGGTTTTAGTGTGTTATGGACACAGCCAAGCTATTCAATATCCCTCCTAACAGGAAAAAGCTTATTTCCTGAGTTTCTGTGGTGCAACCATTTTCAACACTGCTACCACACTGATGTCTCCTCAGACGATCAAGTCTGTTCCCTGGGAAGAACTACAAGAATTACTCAGCAACCACTGTGCCCCTAAGCCATCACAGCATCGCCACCGCCATGCATTCTGAAGAAGAAGCCAAGCAGAAAGTGAGTCTATCAGCGAATACATGTCAGTTCTTCACTTTGCTGCCTTGCAATGCGGGTTCCGAGATCATCTAGACGATATGCTGCTGGACCAACTTCTCTGCGGCATAAGAGACCTTTGACTACAATGACGGCTATTAGCTAAAGGTGACCTCAGCCTTTATGTGTTAAAGTAGATGCCCAAGTTGACAAACTGATTTCGCAAGGGGTCTTAGAGCAAATTGACTTTGCATAATGGGAAAGTCCCATTGTAATAGCTTTGAAAAGAGATTGCTCCATAAGAATTTGTCAAGTCCATGATAAACAAGGGATTACAACCAAATGCTTATCCCGTGCTTATCATACAGCATCTGCTCCATTTCCTGAGAAAAAGCTTCATTTTTACCAAACTAGATATGACTCAAGCATACCAGCAGTTCCCAGTAGATAATGAGACAGCTGAGGCCCGTGTGGCTGGATCATCGGTGGCCTTGGCGCCCTCATCAGCGGCGATGGCCTTGGCGATGGTAGTCTTGGCTGTGGTGGCTCCCTTGATGGCGACAGGGGTAGTGAAAACTCGGAGGCCTTGACGACAATGACAATGATGGCAGTGATGGCGGTGGCGGCCTAGTCTGGTGGCATCTCCCGGTTTGGTGATGGCAGTGGTCCCGGTGGTGGTGGTGGCCCCATTGGTGATGGTGGTAGCGGTGGCCTGGCGACCTTGAGGGCAACGATATCAGCGACGACGAAGCCGGGGCCCGATGACGTCGCCTGGTTTGGTGGCGGTGGCCTCGGTAGTGGACTTCGGTAGCGGACTTCGGAGGTCTTGGCAGTGGCGGTGGCACAGTAGCCTCATTGGTGACGGTGGCGACGGTGGCAGGATGTGGTGGAGATGGCGGCCGGGCATCCTCGGGTCCTTGCTTCCAGCCTCGACAACGACGGTGTTGGCAGCGAGGTTGGCGGAGGTCATGGCCGATGGGATGCAACGATCGTATGGACCGGGCCCAACCTGCCGGGCCTTTACATTGCCAGCACCGGACATTGGAACCACGGTCAGCCGGGCCGCTGAGATATTCATCTGCGGACCTACGGGCCTTGGGGAATGTCCCCCTTTCCCTGGTGTGGCCCTCCGGACTTCCAAAGCCTTACTTTAAGGATGGATCCTGGGATCCCGAGAGGTGGCATGGCCATAAGGAATGTTCTGGGCATGGTGCCCATTTGTACCAGTTTGTATCCAAGTTTTTATCGGGATTAGGGAGGGTAACCAGGTGGGGGTTGGGGGAAAACCCACCTGAGACAGGGGCCAGACCGGGGGCCACGCGCGACTGGGAGGTCTTGGGATCGGGGGTGGTCAGATCGAGGATGGGAGTTTCTTTCCGGGAGGAGGAGGGGATGGCTATTGGCACGATTGGCAGGAGAGGCAGGTATGGTGTTGACAGGGGGCCTTATGATGCTGTGGAAGCTCGCCCCTGCTGTTTATGGGCGGTGGCATGCTCCGACCCCGGATGATCCGGCCCCGGGCCTTTGGCTGATGTTATGCAACGCCAGGTCCGTAGTTAATAAAGCCCCCCTCATTTATGATTTAATTGAGGAGAGTGGAGCGGACCTGGCGGGCATTACTGAGACCTGGCTGGGACAGAAGGGGGGTGTTCCCCTGGTAGAGATGTGCCCAGCCGAGTTTCGGGTTTTTCATCAGCCAAGTTCTCAGGGGAGGGGTGGGGGAGTTGTGGTGATTATTTGGGAGGACCTAGGTTCTAGGGAATCCACTGTTCCACAGACGACCGGATGTGAATCCCTCTTTGTAAAGTGTGGTTCCGGGGTTCAGATGGGCCTATTGATCACATACTTGGCTCCCTGCTATGTGGCATCGGCCCTGCCTGACCTCCTCAAGGTTATAGCCGGCCTGGCGGTTGAGACCCCCAGGCTGATGGTCATGAGGGATTTCAACCTGCCTTCAGCTGGCGGGACCTCGGAGATTGCTCAGGAGTTCTTGGCTTCCATGATAGCCTTGGGCCTGACCCAACTAATTAGGGACCCCACTCACACTGGGGGTCACATCTTGGATCTGGTTTTTGTCTCTGACAGTGGCAGGATGATTTGGGTATAGGAGACATTGTTATTGAGCCCCTGTCATGGTCCGATTATTCACTCCTTAGACTGGACTCCAGGCTGCACCCCCTTGTCACAGGGAGGCAGAGCTGATATGATGGGTCCGCCCCAGGTGCCTGATGGACCCGGATAGGTTCCTGATGGAGCTTGGGCAGTTTCCCAGTGTTCGAACACATGACTCGGTTGAGGACCTTGTGGCCACCTGGGATAGGGTGGCGGCTGGGGCCCTTGACCGAGTCGTGTCCTTGTGGCCTCTGACCCAATGCCGCTCTCATTCGGCTCCATGATTCTCTGAGGAGCTGAGGGAGTTGAAACACTGGAAAAGATGCCTAGAGAGGGCCATCCGCTCCGGATCTGATCAAACACTATTGTGGGCCTATATTAGGACCTATTTAGTGGCGATAGAGGCGGTAAAGCGTCCTTACTTTTCCGCCCTTATCGCATCCGCAGGAAATCGTCCAGCCGCCCTTTTTAGAATGACCTGCTCCCTTTTAGAAATGGGAGCGCAGGAGGATCCTTTGCAGGGACGGGCTGAGGATTTTTCGAATTTCCTGCTGGATAAAATCACTCAGATCCGGGATGGGTTGGACAATGACTGGGCAACTCTGGACGGGGGGGTCGGGGGCAGAATTGGGGGAGGTTATCTGGGGAGAGTTTGACCCTGTGACCCCCAAGAATGTGGACAGGATGCTGGGTGGGCTTAATGCTACCACCTGTTTACTGGATCCGTGTCCCTCCTGGTTGGTATTGGCCATTTGGGAGGTGACACGAGGTTGGTTCCAGGGTATTATTAATGCTTCCTTGAGTGAGGGGTTTCTGCATGCTACCTTGAAAGAAGCGGTAGTGAGACCTCTCCTCAAGAAACCGCCCTTGGACCCATTTTATTATCTAATTATCACCGGTCTCCAACCTTCTCTTTGTGGCGAAGGCTGTTGAGAGTGTGGTGGCACGACAGCTTCCCCAGCACCTGGATGAAGCTGTCTGTTTAGATCCACACCAATCAGGCTTCAGGCCTGGATACAGCACAGAGATGGTGTTGGTCGCGTTGGTGGATGATCTCTGGAGGCCCCGTGACAGAGGTTATTCCTCTGTCCTGGTCCTGTTAGATCTCTTGGCGGCTTTCGATACTGTCGACCACAGTATCTTATTGTGGCGGCTGGGGGGGTTGGGAGTGGGGGGCACTGTTTTGCAATGGTTCTCCTCCTTCCTCTCCGACTCTTCACAATTTGTGTTGGCAGGGGGGCAGAGATCGACTCCGAGGCCCCTGATCTGCAGGGTTCCTTAGGGGTCAGTGCTCTTGCCCCTGCTGTTCAACATTTATATGAAGCCACTGGGTGAGATCATCCGTGGCTTTGGGGTAGAGCTTTATCAGTATGCTGATGATACTCAGCTGTACATTTCTACCCCAGGCCACCCCAACAAAGCCGTTGAAGTGATGACCCGGTGCCTGGAGGCTGTGCAGGGTTGGATGGGGCTTAACAGGCTTCAGCTCAACCAGCTAAGACCGAATGGCTGTGCTTTCCGGCACCCCGATACAGCCAGCTAGTTCCATCACTGGCTGTGGGGGGGGGGATTCTTATCCCCACAGACAGGGCGCGCAATCTGGGTATCCTCCTGGACGTATGGCTGTCATTAGAAGAACATATAGTGGCCATCGCCATGGGGGCTTTTTATCAGGTCCGTTGGATCTACCAGTTGCAGCCCTTTCTGGATCGGGATGCGCTTCGCACAGTCACATCTGCCCTCGTTATCTTCCGCCTAGACTATGCCAATGCTCTCTACATGGGGCTCCCCTTAAGGAGCACCTGAAGGCTCCAACTGGTGCAGAATGCGGCCATGTGGGTTGTTTTGGGGGCTTCTCAGAGTTCTCATGTTACGCCACTCTTACGTGAGCTGCATTGGCTCCACCTGCATTTCAAGGTGTTAGTTAACATCTTTAAAGCGCTCCATGGCTTGGGACCTGGGTATTTACGGGACCTACTGCCTACTGCCACCATCGATCTCCCGTCGGCCAGTGCACTCCCATAGAGTGGTTCTCCTTGGGGTGCCACCGGCTGGATGGATGGCGACCCCGAGGGTGTGGGCCTTCTCTTTGGAAGCACCCTCCCTCTGGAACGAATTACCCCCAGAGATGAGGATCATCCCTGACCTTTTGACCTTCCAACATGCATTGAAAACTTATTTATTTCATCAAGCCGATCTGGCCTAGGGTTTTATGAGGTTTTAAATTCGGTTTTAATTGGTTTTAATTCTTATTTTTAAATCCTTGTCTCGTTTTTATTATTCAGCCACGATATTTAATCTTTTTAATTGTTTTTAATTATTGTGTTATTATTGTATTTTTTAATGGCTGTACACCGCCCCGAATCCTGCAGGGAGAGGGGGGCAGTATATAAATAAATAAACAATCATTATGCATAGGGGAGCTTTTAAGTGTAAACTTTTACAATTTGGTGTCAGCGTTGCCCCTGGAATATTCCAATCCATTATGGAACATTTGCTACACAATATCAAAGGTGTCATCCCTTACTTCGATGACATCTTCATTGCTGCTGACAATCCACAAGAACATTGGAACAGACTACAAAGAGTTCTCCAGTGTTTTAAACAAGCAGGTCTTAAATTAAATAGGAAATAATGCATCTTTGCAGTTTCACAGATAGATTTCTTAGGATATCATATTGACCACAAAGGAATTCACCCGGTAGAATCCAAGGTACAGGACATCCAGGAGGCCACTGTTCCCCAGAACAAGACTGAGTTACAGGCCTTTTTGGGACTACTGACTTTCTATAGCTCCTTCCTACCCCGCAAGGCCACTTTAGTAGAAACATTGCACAGACTTTTAGACTCTAAGACACAGTGGCACTGGGGATCCAAGGCGTCCTTCTCTGCTGTAAAATCTCTCCTGACTTCAAACAAGGTACTAATTCAATTTAACGATGCTCTACCCCTTGTCTTAGTTTGTGATGCATCCTCTTATGGGATTGGGGCAGTCCTAGGTCATAAATTGCCCAATGGCCAGGAAGCTCCTATAGCTTATTACTCCAGGACTCTCTCCCAATCTGAGCGCAACTACAGCCAGATTGACAAAGAGGCATTGGCAGTGGTGGCCTCAGTCAAAAGGTTCCATGAATACCTCTATGGACACCAATTTGAGCTCATCACAGACCACCAGGCTTTGCTAGGCATCCTGGCTGGGGACAACCCCAGCCCACATATACTCTCCCCAAGAATGACCTGATGGACAATCTTCCTAGGCACTTACAATTATAAGTTGACGTACATGGCTGGCAAAGATGTTGCTCATGCTGATGCCCTAAGCAGGTGCCCCTTACCCCTTTTGGTCACTGATCCTGCTGATCAGCTTCTAGTTCCTGCTAGAAGATCTGCAGTTACCTCTTACAGCAGCTGACATCGCCTACGCCACCTCCAGAGATGTACAACTACCAAAAGTCATGGACTGGGTGCAAAGGGGGTGGCCCAGCGAAACCACCCCAGGAGATTTCTGCCCCTTCAAAGCATGCCAGACTGAACTCAGCGTGCTAAAAGGGTGTTTACTGTGGGGTCCCCGAGTCATCATTCCCAAACTACTAAGACCATGCATTATTGAAGTTCTGCATGAGGGTCACCCAGGGATCAACAGAATGAAGGCTCTCGCCAGAAGCTATGTATGGTGGCCAAACCTGGATGAGGCAGTTACCAATAAAGTGCAAATGTGCGCCATCAGCCAGATGTCCAGGCCAGCCCTACCAGCAGCCCTTTCAGGGGAATGGGAAGATACTAATATACCTTGGTCTAGATTACACATGGACCTAGTAGGTTCCATGCAAGGAAAAAACTTCTTAATTGTAGTAGATTCATTTTCAAAATGGGTAGAACTAGTTCTAATACAATCAACCAAGGGCCTTGGTGGTGCAGGCTGTTAATCATCTAGCACTTAGTGCAAGCTGCCTGCAATTAGTGCAGGTTCGAATCCCACCAGGCTCAAAGTTGACTCAGCCTTCCATCCTCTCGGGGTAGGTAAATTGAGGACCCAAGATTGTTGGGGGCAATAAGCTGACTTTGTAAAAATGCCGCTTGAGGGGGCCAAAAAGCCCTAGTAATAAGCAGGCATATACAATGGAATGAAGGCTATTGCTGAGCACCTAGCATGGTGCTCCATAGACTGTAAGCCGCCCTGAGTCTCCGGAGAAGGGCGGCATATAAATGTAATTAAAAAAAAAAAAAACCCACTTCAGATGCTACTAGCAGAGCATTAGACAAAATTTTTGCTTCCTATGAGTACCCCGACACTCTAGTTTCTGATAATGGCCCCCAATTTACCTCATCCCCTTTTGAAATGTTCTTAGCCCAAAGAGGGATCAGACATGCCCTAGTTTCCCCATTTCATCCTGCCTCCAATGGTCTTGCAGAAAAAGGTATAACATCTGCAAAAGACTCCCTGGGAAAAATGACGGAAGGGGACTGGTCTACCAGGGTAGTCCTACTTATCCAACATACCACGCCAAGCGCAGCCACCAACCTTACCCCTGCAGAACTATTAATGGGGAGAAGACTTCGCACAACCCTAGACAGGTTACATCCTCGACTCATCCAGCACAGCAAGGGATTTTAGGCCAGAGGACCCGATCTACTCTCAAAATTATGCAGGGAATCCCTTATGGTTGTCCGGATGGGTTGAACAGAAGACAGACTCCAAATCATACAGGGTCAGGTTGACAGATGGGCGACTATGGTGCTGGCATGTGGACCAGCTAAGAAGTCATTGGAGTACCCCCCAACAGGTCTCTTTCTCTCTTAGCTGGCTGCCGCGAGCCGTGGCTAGCCAGAGCTGAGCTACAAGTTAGCAATAAAGCTTGTTGAAGTTTATATTGCCTCTACCTCTTTCTTCCAAGTGCGCCAAACATAAAACAAACCTAAATTGTATTAACAGAGGGATAAAATCAAGATCAAGGGAAGTACTAATACCACTCTATAAAGACTTAGTAAGACCACACTTAGAATACTGCATCCAGTTTTGGTCACCACATTATAAAAAAGATGTTGAGACTCTAGAAAAAGTACAGAGAAGAACAACCAGGATGATTAGGGGACTGGAGGCTAAAACATACAATGAACGGTTGCAGGAACTGGGCTTGGTTAGTCTAGTAAAGAGAAGGAGCAGGGGAGACATGATAGCAGTCTTCCAATATTTGAGAGGCTGCCACAGGGAGGAAGAGGTCAAGCTATTTTCTAAAGCCCCTGTAGGCCAGACAAGGAATAATGGATGGAAACTGAACAAGGAGAGATTTAACCTGGAAATAAGGAGAAACTTTCTGACAGTGAGAACAATCAACCAATGGAATAGCTTGTTTTGGAAATTGTGGGAGTGTCATCACTTAAAATTTTCAAGAAGAGATTAGACCGCCATTTGTCAGAAATGGTGTAGGGTCTCCCGCTGGGGCTGGGGGTTGCACAAGATGATCTACAAGGTCCCTTCCAACTCTTGATTATCTATTATCTGTTATCTGTAGTTTCCTGGATTTATTTTTTTCCTTTTTGAAGATGGGAAATACATCAAATACATCCTTTCCAGTTCTCTGGCAGTTTCCCAGTGCTCCAGGATCTTTGAAAGATATAGTTCAGTGGTTCTGATATCTTATCTTCCAGTTCCTTCAAAACCTTGGGGTGTAATCCATCCAGTCCTGGTGATCAGAACTCATCTAGGATAGACTTACAGAAAATTAAAGCAAGGGACAAGCTTTTCAAATATAAGATCTTAAAAAGATCTCAGGAAATACTGTTGGAAGAAATATACATCTGGGTTCAGTTCCAAGTGGGGAGAAATTAGAAATATTGAGGCTGATTGAAAAGATGATTTATTGGTGGACAGGATCAAATGGATTTGAAGTCCTGGTGCTGCTGAACACATGGAGTTGAGAGGGGAGTATTTATACTCTCTCTTGGGACTTGCCCTTGAGCTTCTTGTTCTTGTGCAAGAAATGTATTCTATTGATTATTGTCAGACTCCCAGGAGGTTATGCAGCAGTCATAACTAAATTTGTAGGCTGCCTGAATCATGTTTTGTTGAATGTTGGGCCCCAAGTTGAGTGTAATGTCCCCAAGTGCCATATGGTGAGCTCTGCTGCAAGGTGGGTAGAGTGCTAATCCTACTATGTCCTGGGGTGAAAGCCTTTTGTCTTATAGATAGGCAGGCACCAAAATATCTGCTGGAGACAGGGATCTGAAGCTGAGTTTCCGTTTCCTTTAAGATTTTTTATTTCTTTTTTAGGGGAAATATTCTGTCTTTTTAATATTTCTTAAAATATTTCATTCTTCTAGAAGAGGGGTAAGTGCTAACTTTCTACAGTATGATATGGAAACAAAAGAGGTGTCACTTTCTATTTAGGGGGATCTGGAAAGAATGGAAAACTCCTTAAAATGAGGAAATGCCAAAATGTCTAACCATGTTGACAGTATACAAAGGTGAACTGTATTTATCATTCATTGTAAAAAACAGAACATAAATTTCAAAAAGAAGTCTATTTTGTACTGCAAATTCCCCCCTATACAATTTATTAGCAATTGTGCATTTCAAAAAGCATTTAAAATTCAGACATTGATTCTTTCATCAGAAACAAAGTAATTATCTCCTAGAGGAGTCACCATATTTTGTTCACTAGGCAAAAACATCCAAGAATGCACAGAAGGCTATTTCAATTCAACAACAATCGATGTATTTTGAACCCAAAGGATGGCAAAAGGATAATAATAGCTGTGTGTCAGAGTCATGGCAATGAGTTTCCTGCCTCTGTTCTCCTCTGCCAGAATATGTGTTCAAACCCTGATGATATTCAAGACATGAATTTGCACTCTCATGGATCTCCAAATACCCAATGGTGGATTTTCTTATTAGGTGCACTTCCAGATTTAAGCCTTGAGTTAATTACTGTAATAGCCATTTGAATAATACAACCTTTTCTTTAGGATATGATGAAAAAGACAGGCATTTTCAAGAGTGAAGATGTTGCTCTTACTGATTTTTTTGGTGAAGACAATAGTGTCTCTGAGCTGCCCAGCAATTGATGCTTTCCTTGTACCACATGACTGGTACCAGCCTGGGGATTTTGGTGGGATAGTGTCCCACATCTTTTACAACCTTTACGAAATTAATTTTAAGGAACATCCTTATATAACATCTTATGATGAACCAAGGTATGGATTCTTTTCTCTTTTTCTAATCTTAATCAGTTTCTCAAAAATAGCTTATAGAGTAAAAGGTTCTCAGTATAAACGTAGGCTTTATATCTAATCTAAGTCTATCTTCCAAATGTTTTTAGTTACAGGAAAATAAACATTTTCTCTTCACTTTATGGTGAAGTGTTTGTCAAAGAATGTAAGAAAATTGGTGCAAAACATATTTTGAAGAACATTTAATAGGCTTAAGGTAATTTTTTTTTAAAAAAACTGTATTGTCCCTCGGAATAAAACATACGTACAATAAATGGCTGATACATGGAATTGTTCATATTCCATTTTTTTTTTTTGGGGGGGGGGGGGGGTTAGAAACTACATGAAGTTCCATGAAAAAAAGCATTATGTTTATTTCTTGGAGCAGACATCTGTTGAAAATCATGTAAATACTGAAGAAAAAAAAATTGAACAGTGGACAACTTATTCAGTGTTTTAGAAAACCTATTACTTTCCTATCTTCCTCAGAGAAAGAAATGGTTGTTATTTCATATAGAAATGATGCTACTGCATGAGAATTTATCAACTTCCTTTTTCAATGGAGATATTTAAATCATTTGCAGTGTAATAACCAAATTCTACCAGCACATCCTTGCCTTGGCCTTTGCTGTGAAAGAGATCAATGAGGACTCCCAGATCTTATCTAACATCACTCTGGGATTCCACATCTGTGACAGTTACTACAATTCAAGAATGACCTATCGCACCACTCTGGACCTACTTTTTAAATCCCAAGAATTTGTCCCAAACTACAAATGTGATCGCCAGAAGAATCTCATGGCTATCATTGGGGGACTGGACTTTGTCACATCATTTTATATAGCTGAAATTATAGAATTCTTCAAGATTCCAGAAGTAAGTTCTTAAGGGGTTGAGCATAAAATTCTTAATGGTTGTTATGGAATAATTAATGGGCATCAAATATTAGGCTTAGGTTAAGAGGTTCTGCATGGCTTAAGGTCTCTGCTAAGATGTTCTGAATGGCTTAAGGTCCAGTCTTTTCTGAAACAACAATGCCAGGTACAGGAAGTGAACATCAAGGGTCAATCCATACATGAGGGAAGATTTGAATGGCTTCTATTAAAACAATTGATCTTATACATGTGCTTAAAATATTTTCATGCAATGAGAACATCCTCAGAATAACAGAGTTGGAAGGGACCTTGGAGGTCTTCTAGTCCAAGAAATTTGTTATTATATTCTTAAAAGAATTATAGAGCAAAATGTTCCTTGGATATATTTAATATGATAATAAGATAGAAAAATTAAATTTAATCTAAAGACTCTAAAGGATACTACTGGATTTATTTTTAGCTGACATATGGCTCATTAGCCCAAGAAGAATTTCAGACCAGTAAGCTCTCTTCACTTTATTTCATGGTGCCCAAAGAGCACCATCAGTACATTGGGATTGTCCAACTGCTTCGTCATTTCCGGTGGACGTGGATTGGGATATTTTCTGTTGATAACAACAATGGAGAAAATTTCTTACAGAAGATGCAGCCCTTACTTTCAGAGAATGGAATCTGCTCAGCATTTATAGAAAGGCTTGATCAACAACTCCACATGGAAAGATTAGCAGAATTTTATCAAATAATCTCCATTATTTCTACTAATATGATAAATAGCAATGTCAATGTGTTTTTTGTCTATGGAGAAGCCTGGACAATTATATGGCTAAGATTGGCAACATTTATTGTAGATCCTGAAAGCAAGGAAAGTGTATTTTTAAGAAGAGTGTGGGTTATGACTGCACAGATTGATTTTGTATTAATAGGCATTCAAATCAAATGGGATCTGAAGATGTTCAATGGGGCTATTTCTTTCACTATTCACTCAACAGCAGTTGCAGGTTTCAAGGAATTTCTTCAGACCATAAATCCTCTTTCAGACTACAGGGATGGGTTTCAGCAGAATGTTTGGGAACAGTCATTTGATTGTTCATTTCCAAAACCAGAATTACAAGGAATGGACAATAGGCAGTGCACTGGGGAGATGAAGTTGGAGGATCTTCCTGCCCCTATATTTGAAATGGAAATGACTGGACAATGCTACAGTGTCTACAATGCTGTTCATGCTGTGGCTCATGCTTTGCAGGCTCTACACATGTCAGGATTCAATAGGAAGAAAACTGTGACGAATAAAAAAACTGATCTTCCAAATCTGCAGGCTTGGCAGGTATTGACTTTGAATGGGACTCTTCTTTTAGCTCAGTGAACACTTTGATGTAGAATTATGTTTTGAACCCATTCTGGAAAGTCTTAATATTTTCCGCATGTAGAAAAAAAATTATATTTCTGAAAAACATAGAAATTATGTTGTACTGTATAAAACAGATACAGAAAACTGGTCTGTGTTGTTATTTTTTATTCAGGTATTCTGCTATTCTGATCCTCCAGAATTACAATAAAACTCATGGTTTAGGTGCCAGTAGGAATTATTTAATAAGTCACCATAAATTGCACAATAAGAGATAGTTAAAATGATAATTTACATTACTTTTTACTATCTCTTCCAAAAATGATCAATTTTCTAAGATCTTTGTGTCTCTCTTGAACTTTTCATGGGTGACAAGCTGAGCTTTAAGTTTCTGTCAGAGATTTAGAAATGAAGTGGTGGTCCTTCTTAGATTTGGAAAACATAGTTTGAAACAACTCTACATTTGCAATAGTCTGTGCTTTGCATTTGTCTATCAAAGATTGCTTAAGTCTCAGATTCTAAAATCTGGGTAAAAGAAATTAATCAGACTCTCAAATAGCTTTTACCAATGAGGAAAGATTATATATGCTCTATCTTGAATTAATTGTTTAAGTAGTGGACATAAAACATAACTGAAGGCCTATTTTCATTGTTCATTCCTATTTTTCCTTATAATAATATCAAAAAATAATGGAGTGGACATGTACATTTTCATGCAATATTGATTATCAAATTTATAAGCATACATGTTTAACAATAGTTATTGGAATATGAAGAATGATTGAATGAAATTTGAATATGTTGTTCTCTTCTCTGTTATATTGCTTTCAATCGTCTACCTCTTCCATTCTGTTTTGAGTAGCTCCATTCATTTCTTCAAGGCATTTCTTTCAACAATTCAGCTGGAGAAAGGGTGTTCCTGAATGAGGGAGCAGAAGCAAAAGGTGGATTCGACATCACGAACTTGATCACTTTTCCAAACAGATCTTTTCAGAGAGTTAAAGTTGGAAAGCTGGATTTACAGGCTCCAAAAGGGAAGGAATTATTCATTGATAAAGATTGTCTGGAATCCGGCTTTGAACCAGGTACTGAATAAGTGAATTGACCATGCCTTAATCCATTATGATCCCTAGTCTCTTTCAAAATCTGATTTCTGGATTTCAAAGAAACAAACAATGTTAATGAACAAGCACTCATTAAATTGACAAAATGATATTACAATACAACATCATGTTTGTATATTTGATTTTTATTTCCATTTGAAATCATAAGAGTGGCCATGTTTCCATGAGTTTGTCACCAAGTGTTATTACTTGCTCCTCCTGACTTTCAAACTTGATTTTTTTATATCATTCTAATTTCTACTTTTTAAAAAATTCCTACATCTATCCTTTGACAAATAAAATACAATTCTCCTCTATAAAGGAAAAAAATTACAAACTCTGTTAAATATCTCCAATTTCAAAACTTTCTATGCTTATCACCAGGTTCTTCCACTTTCTCGTTGCAATGACCCTTGTTTCCCTGGATCCTGGAAGAAAGGGATTGAGGGGGATCAGTTCTGCTGCTATGACTGTATTCCATGCCCAGAAGGGAACATTTCCAATCAAAATGGTAGGATTAGGAATTCTACCATTTTTCATTAGACTGAACCAAACGTTAATAAAATACCAGGATGCGTAAACTTAAAAATGTGATTTTCCATAAAATGGAGTACCAAAAAGGAGAATATTTGCAGCTCAGTGTTGAAATGAGGAGTGCTTGGCACTCTCTGAGATTGCTTGTTTTCTTGCAAATGTTTCATAGGTAATATCATCAATGCTAGTGAGGAATGCTGTTTGTTCTTAGTGGTATGGGTATCCAGTGAAAGGACTTTATCTAAATGAGCCCCAACACACTGCAACAACCTAGAACAGCAGAAAAAGGAAAAGGAACATTTATACGACAAATTACAACAAAATGTATACTCATAGAAATATATAAAATGCCCCTGACGACTCAACCCTGTATAGCACAACCAACACTAACCCTAAAATTAAGTATATGGCCATACATCAAGAATATCTCATAACATATAGAAAGACTTAACCATAGTTTCAATTGGATAAGTATGAACTTGCTATACCAAGCCAAGTTCAAAAACACTGTGGAATTTCTAAAAAACCTGGCATTCTGACAAATTAACCACCAGTAGATACAATAGACATTAACAACATATATAAACTATGCAAAAGAATATGCCCAAAAGAAAACAGAAGGACACTAGCAACTCTCCATCAGTAATCAGCACCCAGATTAGGATAGATTCACTCCAAGGTTAATCAGACCAACTATCAAGTAAACAATATCCCAATCATGAAACTGCCAAAGAGTCATCAATTAAGAGCCCAACCAAAGAATCTCTAAGACTGCCCCCACGCACACAGACAGGGAAAACACCAGCATATAAACTGACAGCAAACAGCACTCCTTACTAGTATTGAGGATGTTAGCTAGCTGGGGTAATGAAACATCTGCAGGGAAACAAGCAACGTCAGAGAGCACCAACCACCCTTGAATAATATGGAATGCCCAGATGAACAAATAATCTTGATTTTCTTTACAGATGTGGAAGATTGTTTTGAATGTTCAGAAGATCATTATCCAAATAAAGGAAAGAAAGGATGTATCCTGAAACTGCTGGTTTTTCTAACTATTGAAGAAACCTTAGGAATTGGTTTAGCCTCAGCAGCTTTTTGTTCCTTCTTCTTGACATCATGGGTACTTGGAACATTTATTAAGTACAGGAATACGCCTATTGTCAAAGCCAACAATCGGTCCATAACCTACACCCTCCTTGTCTCTCTTCTGCTCTGTTTTCTCTCCTCTTTCTTCTTCCTCAGCCAGCCTGGCAAAGTGACCTGTCTTCTCCGGCAATCAATGTTTGGCATCACCTTCTCAGTGGCCATTTCTAGTGTACTGGCCAAAACCATCACCGTGGTTGTTGCCTTCATGGCCACTAAACCAGGATCTCACATGAGGAAATGGGTGGGGAATAGATTGGCTTTTTGTACTGTCCTTGCCTGTTCTCTCTTCCAAGTATGTCTTTGTATTATTTGGTTGTCGACATCTCCTCCATTCCCTGAATTGGACATGCACTCAGCGCTCCAAGAAATGATTTTACAGTGTAATGAGGGATCAGCTTTGTTCTTTTACAGTGTCTTGGGCTACATGGGTGTCTTGGCGATTGCCAGCTATATTGTGGCATTTCTTGCCCGTAAATTACCTGATAGCTTTAACGAAGCCAGGTTCATCACCTTCAGCATGTTGGCTTTTTGCAGTGTGTGGATCTCATTCTTTCCAGCCTATCTGAGCACAAAAGGAAAAACCATGGTAGCTGTAGAGGTCTTCTCCATCTTGTCCTCCAGCGCTGCATTACTGGGATGCATATTCTTGCCAAAATGCTACATCATTGTTTTTAGACCTGACCTCAATCACAGGGAGCAACTCACAAAGAGAAAGTAATTCCTCATGTGATATTACTGAGTCAGAGAAATTGCCTAAAAAAGAAATGGAAAGAATGATGTCTATAGGAAAAATACTGTATATTGTTAGGTTTACTTAAGAACCCAAATGGTGTGTTTATATGGCTGTAAACCATGATGTCTCATTGCAATTACTGAAGCCAGGATCCTGATTGACTGCAAGAAGGTTTACTATAAAGCAGGAATCCAGAGAGCATATCTCTCTCTCTATTGCTGTATTTCATCTCTGATGTTGCTATTTTGCTTGCTGATTATTCTGTTTAGTTTCTACTATATTGACTGCTTAACTGTGTATGACTTATTGAACTACTGCTTGACATTGAATATTGGACTGTGCCTATATCTTGTATATAAAACCTTTACCTTTATACCTTTACCTTCTGTGGTTATGTAACTTAGTAAACATTGCTACATCTTTGCACATTTTCTTTATTGCGTAATCCTTGCTACCAAGGACACTCTGCTAATACTTATCATTGGTTATGGGCCCAGGCCCAGTGTCAAAGGTGGTTAACGTGAACTGAGTGAGTCACTGTACAGAAGATTCATTGTGGTACATGGTTGATATAAAGATGGCACAAGAACATATGTCCAGCTTAGCTATGATTACCCGGTTGGATGGCACTACCTGGTTCACCAAGTGCAGTTTGCTCTTGAGGAGAGAGGGGCTATGGAATGCTGTTGTCGATCCACCAGATGTAGATGTTTTGGATGCCTTGAATGAGGCTGACCAGAAGAAGCTAGATGATTTTGCCAGAGACAACGAGAGAGCTTTGTGCATTATAGGACTTACTCTTGGTGATTAACAGCTTGTGCATGTTCGTGGTGTGGAATCTGCTGCTGAGTACTGGAAGACCCTCAAGGAGCTCTATGTAAGAGACAGTGTTGGTTCTCATATTAATCTAACATGAAAGCTGTTTAGAGCACATATGCATAAGAGAGGTGATATGCTTGCTCATTTGGAGTACATGAAGAGATCGCTGCAACAACTTCATGAACAGGAGCTGATTTTCTCCAAACTTCATCAAGTTTATATCATTCTTTCCTCTTTAGATGGCTCTTATGATGACTATGTATCTTCACTTGAGGTGTTAGCCAAGAAAGAAATGTCTTTGACTAACATAACAGGGAGGCTAATAGAAGAGTCAAAACAGCGAAAGGACAGACCACAACTGAAAGAAGACGACCGATCTACGTCTAAGGAACAAGCTACAGTTTATGTTGTTAAGAAATGTTAGACATGTGAGTCTAAGGCTAAAAATTGCAAGAAGAAAAATACACAGTGTAGACAGTTGAAAAAGAAAAGCAATAATTTAGCTGTGTGTAATACTGGTTCAGCAGGAAACCATGATAAATGGATTGTGGATAGTGGAGCACCACAATGTATTACTAATAGAAAGCAACAGTTTGTTCAAATGGAGCACAGTGCTCAAAGTATTTCGCTGGCTAATGGCTGGATGCTCAAGGCTTCAGGACAGCGTAATGCATTCTGTTCATGTCTAAATGAGGAGTTGCCCATGCTATATGTGCCTAGCGTGATCTATCAGTTATTATCAGTGAGTGTACTGATAAAAGTGGGGTATATGGTAACATTCAAGAGTTAGAATGTGTGCTAGAGAAACAAGGGAAGCGTATTACCGCTAGACTTGACAATGGCTTGTTTATGTTACAAGATAACCCAGTTCTAAACACTAAGGTGGGGATTGAGAACAGAAAGCCACATGATGAATGCATTCACCTATTATACAGACATATGGGGCATGTTAATTTTAGAACGTTAAGATGAACTGTGGAATTATCAAAAGGTATCAGGATAAAGCCCTGTAATCACTATGTAGATTGCAATATTTGCAACAGGGAAAAGAGTAAAATAATTCATTGTAATAGAACAAATGGTTTTAAAGCCAGTGAGCCTCTACAAGTGGAAGTAGCAGACTTGATTGGTCCAAAGGAACTCAGCTTTGGGGGAGCGAGGTACATATTAAGTATTGTAGATCTATATTCTCGATATGGGTTTTGTTATCTAATGAAAAGCAAGGCTGAAACATGTCAGAATTTTACCAATTGGTTGAGATTTGTGGAAAGAAAGACAAAACATAAAGTAATGACATTAGTGACTGATAGTGGCTCAGAGTTCACTAATAATAAGTTTGTAACTATGTTGAAGAAGGCAGGGATAGACCATAAGCAGTCTGCGCCTTATAGAAACTTCTCCCCAAGAAACTTTGGGGAGAAGCTATCAAATGTGCTAACCATATCCTAAATAATGTAGTCCACACAGCAACAAATGAATTGCCGTTTGTTCGCTGGCATGGTAGACAACGGAGCTCAGTTATCTCCATGTGTTTGGGACCCCTGCATGGGTACTTATCCCAGCTTAGCTGAGACACAAGGGGCCACCTAGGGCTAAAAAACTGTTTTTTGTGGGATATGAATCCAATCATAGGTCATTCAGATTTTGGGAACCAGGCACAACTAAGGTTTATCGTAATGCGAATGTGAAGTTCCTAGAGCACATAGGATGGGAGAAAATAGACCAGGATTATGTCATTGTAGAATCAAAGGTATCAATTATGGATAATGATAATAATGAACCAGTAGAGGAGATACTAAGTGAGGATTCAGATATAGAGGACTCCTCTGTGTCTGTGAAAGAGGAAGAAGTAGATGAGAGCTCGATAGGGGAGGTAAAAGAGGAGTTTACTCAGGTGACTAGTCCAGTATTGCCCAGAAGGACTACCAGAGTGTCACGACTTCCTGATAGATACCAGGCTAATGTTGCTCAGCAAATCAGTCTTGAACCTTCTAGCTATGAAGACATTAAGTCTTACTCTGAAAAATAGCGAGTAGCTTGGAATGAAGCTATGAAAAAGGAACTAAAGTCATTGACTGCATTAAAGATATTTGATGAAGTCAAACTTCCAAAAGATGAAAAAGCAATTGGATGCAGATGGGTTTACAAACTTAAAAAGGATATGGAAGGAAATGTGACCCATAAGGCATGCCTAGTCACCCAGGGCTTCACACAAACAAAATTAGACTATGACGAAGTTTTTACTCCAAGCCTAAAGGCTAGCACTTTAAGAGCAGCGCTAGTATGGGCAGCAAAAAACAGATACGTAGTGAACCATGTAGATGTTGAAACAGTGCACCTACATGCACTGTTACAACATACTATATACATGAAAAAGCCTCTGGGGATAGATGATAATAGGAAGGAAACGGTTTGGCTACTAAAGAAGAGCATACATGGACTTAATCAAGCCATGAGTGGAACAAATGCATAGTAAAGGAACTAACAAAATAGGTTTTGAGAGTGGTTTGGCGGACCAATGTTTGTTAAAAAGAAAACAGAATGGGGTGTTAGCATTTTTATTACTGTTTACCGATGATATTGCCAAACTATGCAGGAAACTGAGGATATAATAGGCAGTTTGCAAGTAATGTTCAAGATAAGAACACTAGGGGAAAGTAGACACTATCTTGGACTTGATATATGTAAGACACAAAAAGGGTTCAAGATATCACAGGTGGATAAAATCACCGCTTTATTGAAAAGGTATAACATGGACCAATGCAAAACTTCCAAAACTCCTATGGGGAAGGAGTTTAACAACGATAACACTAATAGTCCTATATTTGATAAGGAGATTTATCAGTCCTTAATAGGTAGTTTGTCATATCTGGGAAATTGGTCAAGGCCGGATATAGCTTATAGTGTTAAATCAATTGGCCAGGTACACTACAGGGCCCAATGTTAAACATTGGCAGGCTGCAAAACGAATACTTAGATATTTGAAGAAAACCTTGAATTATGCTTTGTATTTAGAACCCGATAAGGAATTAAGTCTCACCGTGTATGCTGATGCAAGTTTTGCAAACGATGTCAAAACAAGGAAATCAACATCTGGTCTGGTAATAATGCTAGGGAACGCATTGATAGAATGGCAGTCCATTAGGCAGCAACATATCAATCTTTCAACAATGGAAGCTTATCCTTGCTATGTACAAAGTTAATTTATTTCAAACAACTCTGTTTAGATATCGAGTTGGATGTAACTGAACCATTTATTGTGTACAAAGATAACCAAGCCACTATAAAATTGTCAACCAGTATTGCTGTTAAAACAAGATCAAAGCATACTGATTTAAAGTATCTGAATGTACGTCAATGTGTGGAAAACAAACTGATTGTGCTAAGGTATTGTGAGAGTGAACAGAATATAGCTGATAACTTCACGAAGGCACAAGGTTTTCAAAAACACAATGATTGTTGTAAGAAATACAGTTTAATACTGTAACACTATAAATATGCAATGTAACTTTGTGGATGTGTATATGTTGGATATATATATAGTAAACCAAAGAGAGAATAATTTTGTTCAAGATGAGACTTATCCATACTGCAAAGAATCCACCCCCATGAACTCCGCGCTGAACTCAAAAACCATCTAGACAATGGAGAAAAAGACCTATACATTGACTACAGAGCTGATTGCATCAAAAGAAAGTCACACAACCCACAACTGCACATCCAACCCCACCCCATCCAATCACTCAAAACTGGCATGCACGCCCCTAACTACTTCTATTCCAACCACAACTGGCCTTAAATGCAAGCTACTCAATGCAAGAAGCCTTGTAAATAAAATACCCGAATTTCTCCTCTTACTAAATATGGCTAAATTCGACATCATATTTGTCTATGAAACATGGCTCAATGCATCTCTCCCTGACATCCATTACCACAGTAAGAGACTATCATGTTTACAGATCAGATCGTGAAATCCGTAGAGGAGGTGGTGTTGCTATCTTCTATAAAAAGTCCCTACATCTAAAAAACATCCAAGTTACCCAGGAGCTTGCTATTCCTCAAACCATCATCTGTGAACTGTCCTTAAATATCACATTTCGATTCTTACTATGTTACAGAGCCCCTGATTATGACATTGAACATGCAAACAAGCTAAATACACTACTAACATGGGCAGCATCTTACCCACACACTTTCATCTTTCTTAGTGACTTCAATCTACCTCATATTAACTGGACCCTTAACAAATGTACAACTGAATCCACACATGCAATCTTCTACAATGCAGTAACAAATCTGGGACTAGAACAACTAGTAACCAACAACACTAGACTTAACAACTGCCTTGATCTCATCTTCTGCAATAATTTGAATTCAATTTACAGAATACAAATTAAAGAACCCTTTTCCAACAGTGACCACAACTTGATTGACTTTTGTCTCAACATACATTCACACAAAAATCATCACAACGACAGAATGCCCAATTATAACTTCAAAAAAGGCAACTATGATCTTATAAACAATGATCTCTCATCCCTTGATTGGCAATTTCTATTCTCCGGATGTAATACTATAGAAGACCATTACAATATATTTTTACTTGAAGTCAAAAGAGCCATCAAATTATATATACCATTAACAACTCCCAAAACCAGAAAAAACAAATTACCGAAAACAATAAGGAAGCTTCAATCTAAAAAGAAATCACTTTGGCAGAAAAACAAATCTGGTCATGTTGTCAACTTCAAAAGCTGATACAAAAATTTATGCCACCAGATAAAAACTGAATGCACCAATTATCACATTAAACAAGAAGAAAACCTTCTACACACCAATTCCACCCGTGCTTTCTACAATTTTATAAACAACAAACTAAAAGACTCAAGTTCCATCCTACCCCAGTAAAGACTGCAATGACGACACTATTAAAGCCAACCTCTGTAACACATTCTTTGGCTCAGTATTTGTAAACAGCAATGGATCATGCCCAGTATTTCCTAGTCGAACCGCAGACAACTACAATGATCTAATACATATCGATTTTACAGAAGACAATGTTGAAAAAGCACTACACAATCTAAAACCATCTCTATCTATTGGACCGGATGGAATATGTGCCTACTTCTTTAAAAAGCTATACACTGCCATAGCAGAACCTCTAAGCATAATCTTTGAAAAATCTTTCAGGACCAGTTCCTTGCCAAAACTATGGTCATAAACCACGGTCATCCCCATTTTCAAAAAGGGAGACCCCAGCCTAGTTGAAAATTACAGACCAATCTCTTTATTCAATTATTAACCAATCCATCATCCTCCACTTAGAAACAAACAACGTACTTTCTAATAAACAATTTGGTTTTAGGAAAAACTATCATGTAATCTGCAACTCTTACATTGCAAAAACGTATGGACTACACAACTCAATCAGGACAAAGCAATAGACACAATCTACATAGACTTCTGTAAAACTTTTGATTCAGTGGTACATGACAAACTACTCCTAAAACTAACTGAATAACTGGATAGAAGCATTCCTGTCAAACAGACAACAAATGGTCAAAATTGGGAGAGTCCTATCCAATTCTATACCAGTCAACAGTGGTTTCCCCCAAGGCAGTGTTCTAGGGACACCTTTTTTCATACTCTACATAAATGACCTCTGAGATCATATCAAGAGCAACTGTGTTCTCTTTGCTGATGATGTAAAGCTATTCAACACCACAGAAAATACTGCTACCCTTCAAAAAGACCTTGACTACGTATCAGAATCGTCAAACAAATGGCAACTTCAAATCTCAACAAATAAATCCTCTGTCCTACATATTGGCCAAAAAAAAAAATCAGAAAAAATACAGGCTGAATAGTCAAGACCGTGTTGATGATCCAAACTTGTCAAGGACCTTGGAGTACTCATCTCTAATGGCCTAAGTGCTAGAGCCCACTGTAACTACGTAGTCAAAAAGGTGCTAAGAGTTGTTAACCTAATCTTACGTAGCTTTTTCTCTGGTAATATTACACTACTAACTAGAGCTTACAAAACATTTGCTAGACCTATACTCAAATACAGCTCATCAGTCTGGAACCAACATTACATATCTGATATTAACACAGTTGAGAAAGTCCAGAAATATTTCACAAGAAGAGTTTTTCACTCCTCTACTCGTTGTAGAATACCTTATGCCACCAGACTTGAAATTCTAGACCTTGAAAACCTACAACTACGCTGCCTTCGGTCTGATCTAAGTATATATATATATGTTTTCGGAGATTTTCGCGGGTATTTGTATGTGGATCTTTGGTTCTTCGGGTTTTCTCCCGCGTAGAGTTGGAAATATCTAGGCGATGTTTCGATGAAGTCTCATTCATCATCTTCAGGCTTGTGTCTTCGGCCTTGTGCTTCTCAGAGTGATATGAGCTTGCAGCTGCTTCTTCCTTTTAACTACTAGTGGGGGTGTGACTTGATTGGGTGGGGGCTTGGCTGTGTTCTGATTGGGTGGGGGTGTGTTCTCATTGGTTGGGGGTTTGGCTGTGTTCTGATTGGTTGGGGGGTTGGCTGTGTTCTGATTGGCTGGGGGTGTGTTTTGTTCTGGTGGGGGTTTGGTTGTACTCCGGTTAGTCTCAGTTGCTGGGGGATTTGAGCTGGTGAGCTGTGATCCTATTGTTTGGCTTCGTGTTCGTGTTCGTGGTCGTGCCACATCTTCATGGTGGGCATCAGTTCCCTTCATGTATGGGTTGGGGGGGTTTGAAGCAGGTAGTGATGCAGCTGTGGTACGGCTTCTGGTCCGTGGTCGGGTTTCATCTTCTGTGTGGATGTGAATCTGCTTTCTGCGTGGAAGTGTGGTGGTAGTTTCTTGTGTGGCCCTCGTGGATGTGGGTCTGGTGTCCTTTATGTTAGGTACTCTTTTGTTAATGAGGGCGGGTTTCCAAATGGCTGGTAGGCGGGAGGTGTCATCTCGTTTATTCATGCTGTGTGGGCGTTTTTCTATCTCTATGGCTTCTCTGATTATTCTGTTGTTGAAGTGTTCAGTTTTGGCGATAGTTCTGGTATTTTTAAAGTCAATCTTGTGTCCTGTGGCTTTGAGGTGTTGGACCAGGGAAGAGGTCGGTACTTCTTTTTTGATTGAGTTCTTGTGTTCTTCAATGCATGCACTTATCCTTCTTTTAGTTTGTCCAATGTATGTGGTGGGGCAGGAGGTGCACGGGATTTCGTATACTCCTTGGTTTTCTAACTCAATTTTGTCTTTAGGGTTTCTTAGGATGGTGGATATTTTTCCGTTTGTGCAGAATGCTGTTTTAATGTTGTGTTTTTGGAGGATCTTGCTGATTTTGTCTGTAGTGCCTTTTATATATGGGAGGAGGGCTTTGCCATTTTCTTGTTCTCTGTCTTGGATTTTGGTTGGGGTTTCTTTTTGGATTAGGTGAGTAATCTTCCTTCTTTGGAATCCATTAGCTGTTAGTATGTTAGTGAGAGTATGTAGTTCAGTTTTTAGGTGTTGTTCATCGGCTAAGCATTTTGTTCTGGAGATGAGTGTCTCAGCTACGGAATTGATCTGTGCTGGGTGGTGGTGTGAGAGTGCGTGTAGATAGCGGTTTGTATGTGTTTTCTTCTGGTAGATGGTGTGTCCTAGGGAGCCATTGGATTTTTTGTATACTAAGACATCTAGGAAGGGAAGTTGATTGTTAGCTTCTGTTTCCATGGTGAATTGTATTTTGGGGTGTAGGCTGTTGAGGTGTGTGAGGAAGTTGTTCAGTTTTTCTTTCCCGTGTGGCCAGATTATGAAGGTGTCATCTACGTATCTGAGCCAGAGTTTGGGTTTGTGATCATATTTTTCTAGAGCTTGTGTTTCAAAGTGTTCCATGTAAAGGTTTGCGATGACAGGTGAGAGGGGTGATCCCATGGGTGCTCCTTCTATTTGTTTGTATTTTTGTCCATTGTAGGTGAAGTATGTATTGGATAGGCAGTGGTTGGTCAGATCTAGGATGTGCTTGGGGGGGTTGTATTTATTTTGGATGGCTGTCAAGGCTTCTTTTATAGGCACTTGGGTGAAGAGGGATATGACATCGAAGCTCACTAATAGATCGCTAGGTTGTAAGTTTTGTTTCTTTATGATCTCGATGAACTGGAATGAGTTTCTTACATGTGAGTTGATGGATTCAGCATAGGGCTGTAGTTGTTTGGCGAGAAATTTGGCTAGGTTTTGTAGAGGTGAGCCTATGGAGCTGACTATAGGTCTAAGTGGGGTTCCTTCTTTGTGTATCTTGGGGAGACCATAAAGCTTAGGGCATCTGGATGATTTTTCTCTGGGTATGATTCTTTGCTGGATTTCTTCGCTGATGGGGGAGGCTTTTATTTTGGATCTGGTGATTTTTTCTAGGTAGGTGGTGGGGTCTGTGTTTAGGGGTTTGTATGTGGGGTCTTGGAGTAGGTTGGTTAACTTGGTTTGATAGTCAGATGTGTTCATAACCACTGTCGCGTTGCCCTTGTCTGCTGGTAGGATTATTATGCTGGTGTCTTTTTTCAGGTTAAGTAGTGCAGTTTGTTCTTCTTTGGATAAGTTGCTTTAGGGTGGTTTGCTAGTGCAAAGGATGTTGGTAATTTCGAGTCTGATTCTGTTCGCATCATCAGGGTTGGTTTTGGTCAGGCTGGTTTCAACCTATTTCAACCAGTTTCTTGTTCTCTGTCTTGGATTTTGGTTGGGGTTTCTTTTTGGATTAGGTGAGTAATCTTTCTTCTTTGAAATCCATTTGCTGTTAGTACGTTAGTGAGAGTGTGTAGTTCGGTTTTTAGGTGTTGTTCATCGGCTAAGCATTTTGTTCTGGAGATGAGTGTCTCAGCTACGGAATTGATCTGTGCTGGGTGGTGGTGTGAGAGTGCGTGTAGATAGCGGTTTGTATGTGTTTTCTTCTGGTAGATGGTGTGTCCTAGGGAGCCATTGGATTTTTTGTATACTAAGACATCTAGGAAGGGAAGTTGATTGTTAGCTTCTGTTTCCATGGTGAATTGTATTTTGGGGTGTAGGCTGTTGAGGTGTGTGAGGAAGTTGTTCAGTTTTTCTTTCCCGTGTGGCCAGATTATGAAGGTGTCATCTACGTATCTGAGCCAGAGTTTGGGTTTGTGATCATATTTTTCTAGAGCTTGTGTTTCAAAGTGTTCCATGTAAAGGTTTGCGATGACAGGTGAGAGGGGTGATCCCATGGGTGCTCCTTCTATTTGTTTGTATTTTTGTCCATTGTAGGTGAAGTATGTATTGGATAGGCAGTGGTTGGTCAGATCTAGGATGTGCTTGGGGGGGTTGTATTTATTTTGGATGGCTGTCAAGGCTTCTTTTATAGGCACTTGGGTGAAGAGGGATATGACATCGAAGCTCACTAATAGATCGCTGGGTTGTAAGTTTTGTTTCTTTATGATCTCGATGAACTGGAATGAGTTTCTTACATGTGAGTTGATGGATTCAGCATAGGGCTGTAGTTGTTTGGTGAGAAATTTGGCTAGGTTTTGTAGAGGTGAGCCTATGGAGCTGACTATAGGTCTAAGTGGGGTTCCTTCTTTGTGTATCTTGGGGAGACCATAAAGCTTAGGGCATCTGGATGATTTTTCTCTGGGTATGATTCTTTGCTGGATTTCTTCGCTGATGGGGGAGGCTTTTATTTTGGATCTGGTGATTTTTTCTAGGTAGGTGGTGGGGTCTGTGTTTAGGGGTTTGTATGTGGGGTCTTGGAGTAGGTTGGTTAACTTGGTTTGATAGTCAGATGTGTTCATAACCACTGTCGCGTTGCCCTTGTCTGCTGGTAGGATTATTATGCTGGTGTCTTTTTTCAGGTTAAGTAGTGCAGTTTGTTCTTCTTTGGATAAGTTGCTTTTGGGTGGTTTGCTAGTGCAGAGGATGTTGGTAATTTCGAGTCTGATTCTGTTCGCATCATCAGGGTTGAAACCAACTATTTCCAACTCTACGCGGGAGAAAACCCGAAGAACCAAAGATCCACATACAAATACCCGCGAAAATCTCCGAAAACATATATATATATATATGTTTTCGGAGATTTTCGCGGGTATTTGTATGTGGATCTTTGGTTCTTCGGGTTTTCTCCCGCGTAGAGTTGGAAGTATCTAGGCGACGTTTCGATGAAGTCTCATTCATCATCTTCAGGCTTGTGTCTTCGGCCTTGTGCTTCTCAGAGTGATGTGAGCTTGCAGCTGCTTCTTCCTTTTAACTACTAGTGGGGGTGTGACTTGATTGGGTGGGGGCTTGGCTGTGTTCTGATTGGGTGGGGGTGTGTTCTCATTGGTTGGGGGTTTGGCTGTGTTCTGATTGATTGGGGGGTTGGCTGTGTTCTGATTGGCTGGGGGTGTGTTCTGTTCTGGTGGGGGTTTGGTTGTACTCCGGTTAGTCTCAGTTGCTGGGGGATTTGAGCTGGTGAGCTGTGATCCTATTGTTTGGCTTTGCGTTCGTGGTCGTGCCACATCTTCATGGTGGGAATCAGTTCCCTTCATGTATGGGTTGGGGGGGCTTGAAGCAGGTAGTGATGCAGCTGTGGTACGGCTTCTGGTCCGTGGTCGGGTTTCATCTTCTGTGTGGGTGTGAATCTGCTTTCTGCGTGGAAGTGTGGTGGTAGTTTCTTGTGTGGCCCTCGTGGATGTGGGTCTGGTGTCCTTTATGCTAGGTACTCTTTTGTTAATGAGGGCGGGTTTCCAAATGGCTGGTAGGCGGGAGGTGCCATCTCGTTTATTCATGCTGTGTGGGCGTTTTTCTATCTCTATGGCTTCTCTGATTATTCTGTTGTTGAAGTGTTCAGTTTTGGCGATAGTTCTGGTATTTTTAAAGTCAATCTTGTATCCTGTGGCTTTGAGGTGTTGGACCAGGGAAGAGGTCAGTTCTTCTTTTTTGATTGAGTTCTTCTGTTCTTCAATGCGTGCACTTATCCTTCTGTTAGTTTGTCCAATGTATGTGGTGGGGCAGGAGGTGCACGGGATTTCGTATACTCCTTGGTTTTCTAACTCAATTTTGTCTTTAGGGTTTCTTAGGATGGTGGATATTTTTCCGTTTGTGAAAAATGCTGTTTTAATGTTGTGTTTTTGGAGGATCTTGCTGATTTTGCCTGTAGTGCCTTTTATATATGGGAGGAGGGCTTTGCCATTTTCTTGTTCTCTGTCTTGGATTTTGGTTGGGGTTTCTTTTTGGATTAGGTGAGTAATCTTTCTTCTTTGGAATCCATTAGCAGTTAGTATGTTAGTGAGAGTGTGTAGTTCGGTTTTTAGGTGTTGTTCATCGGCTAAGCATTTTGTTCTGGAGATGAGTGTCTCAGCTACGGAATTGATCTGTGCTGGGTGGTGGTGTGAGAGTGCGTGTAGATAGCGGTTTGTATGTGTTTTCTTCTAACCCTAACCCTAACCCTAACCTTAACCCTAACCCTAACCCTAACCCTAACCCTAACAGGGGAACAGATTAGATTTTTGTACTGTCCTTTCCTGCTCTCTCTTTCAAGTGTGTCTTAGGTTTACAATGTCTCCCCCATTCCCTGAATTGGACATGCACTCAGAGCTCCAAGAAATGATTTTACAGTGCAATGATGCGTCAACTTCCTCCGTCTACTGTGTCTTGGGCTACATGGGTATCTTGGCTATTGCCAGTTTTATTGTGGCTTTTCTTGCCCATAATTACCTGACAGCTTTAATGAAGCCAAGTTCATCAACTTCAGCATGTTGGCCTTTTGCAGCATATGGATCTCCTTCTTTCCAGCCTAACTGAGCACAAAAGAAAAAGCCATGGTTGCTGTGGAGGTCTTCTCCCTCTTGCCCTCCAGTGCTGCTTTAGAAGATGCATATTCTTGCCAAAATGCTACATCATTGTTTTTAGATCTGATCGCAACCACAGGGAGCAAAACTCAAAGAGAAAGTAGTTCATCATGCGATATTACTGGCTCAGATAAATTGCCTAAAAAGAAATAGAAAATGTGCTGTGTTTATATTTGTTTGTTTGTTTGTTTGTTTTTTGTTTGTTTGTTTGTTTGTTTGTTTGGTTAGTCAATTGCTTACAAGATAAGAGGTATAAGTAAAAACATAGTTATGAATACATGGACACATATAAGAAAAAAATAAAAGAAACAATAGGACAGGGACGGTAGGCATGTTGGTGCACTTATGCATGCCCCCTACAGAACTCTTAGGAAAGGGGTGAGGTCAATAGTAGAAAGTCTAAGGTTAAAGTTTTTGGGGTTTGGGAAAGAAACCAGTGAGTCAGTTAGAGTATTCCAGACATTGATCACTCTGTTGCTGAAGTCGTATTTCCTGAAATCAAGTTTGGTGCGATTAACCTTGAGTTTGTATCTATTGTTTGCTCTTGTATTGTTATGGTTGAAGCTTAAGTATTTATTGACAGGTAGGACATTCCAATGTATGATTTTATATACTGTACTTAGATCGGACCGAAGGCGGCATAGTTCCAGATTTTCTAGGTCTAGAATTTCAAGTCTGGTGGCATAAGGTATTCTGCAATGAATAGAGGAGTGGAGAACTCTTCTTGTGAAATAATTCTGGACTTTCTCAACTGTGTTAAATAAATAAATAACTCAGGCCCATGTCATGAAGATTTTTTTTTTTTTACAACAAACATACAAACAAAACATAAAACCCTTTTTCAATTATTTACATATAGTGTGTCAGTTGGTTACAATCTTTTATGCTATCCTTTTTTTTTACCATTATTCATGAGTTATATAAATTCTCACTTTATCAATCTAGCTTGTGCTTATGTAATATCAATTATTAAACATTAATTTGACTAAAATATTTTTTCCTCATTTTATACGAGATATTCTAAATTTCATTATGGTTTAATCTTATACATTCATCCAATAGTTATATATTTCATATTGTATTCTATATCAATCTATTAACCTTTATTATAAGGCTTACTAATCTATTTCTTTACCATGTCTTTTTATCTAACTATTGATAAAATAAATCTCAGATAAAAATGTTTATCCTCTTGTTCTCTAATTTCAAATGTCAATTTACTCATTTCGGCACAATTCATGATTTTCTTAATAATTTCCTCCTGCATCGGTATTTTTTCATTTTTCCAATTCTTAGCAAATACAATTCTAGCCACTGTTAAAACATTTACAATAAAATATTTGAGTTCTTTACAATATATTTCCGGTATAATTCCCAATAAAAATATCTCAGGTTTAAAGTCTATGCGTTGTTTTGTCATTTTTTCCAACCATGTGTGGATTATAGTCCAATATCTTTTTGCATCTGAGCATGTCTACCACATATGGTAATATGAGCCAGGTGTCTGATGACATTTTCAACATTTATCCAATTTATTCTTGAACATCCTTGAAATTCTTGTTGGGGTAAGTGCCACCTGTAAAACATCTTATACAAGTTTTCTTCATATGCAGTTGGCATTGTCATTTTATAATTTTGAGACCACAATTTTTGCCATTTATCTAAGTCAATCCTATATCCAAAAATTTTCCCCCATGCAATCATTGTTTCTTTAACTTGTTCTTCCTCTAATTTAAACTCCAACAAGTGTCCATAAAGTTTTTTGATTACTTTTTCATCAGTACCTGATAAATTTTTATCTAAAACAGTCAACATCATAAATACCTTTAACATCTTTATCAAATCTAAATTGTATTTGCAAATATGACAACCAATTCATTTTTACACCTTGTTCTTACAATGTTTGCATAGATTTAAATTCACCCTTTTCATTCAATATCTCACCATATCTAAAAATGTTTGTTCATTTTTATATATTATTGGATAAGAAAAAGCTTCAATAGTAGATAACCATAGTGGAATTTTTAGGTAATATTGCTTTTTTATCTTCTCCCAGTTTAGAAACAATGCATCTTGAATATAATGTCATCTAAAATACCCCTGCGTTTTAGTTCTCTTATACCATTACGTCATTGTGATGATTTTTGTGTGGACGTATGTTGAGACAAAAGTCAATCAAGTTGTGGTCACTGTTGGAAAAGGGTTCTTTAATTTGTATTCCGTAAATTGAATTCAAACTATTGCAGAAGATGAGATCGAGGCAGTTATTAAGCCTAGTGTTGTTGGTTACTAGTTGTTCTAGTCCCAGATTTGTTACTGCATTGTAGAAGGTTGCATGTGTGGGTTCAGTTGTACATTCGTTTACGGTCCAGTTAATATGAGGTAGATTAAAGTCACTAAGAAAGATAAAAGCATGTGGGCAGGATGCTGCCCATGTTAGTAGTATATTTAGCTTGTTTGCATGTTTGATGTCATAATCAGGGGCTCTGTAACATAGTAAGAATCAAAATGTGATATTTAAGGACAGTTCACAAATGATGGTCTGAAGAATAGCAAGCTCCTGAGTAACTTGGATGTTTTTTAGATGTAGGGACTTTTTATAGAAGATAGCAACACCACCTCCTCTACGGATTTCACGATCTGATCTGTAAACATGATAGTCTCTTACTGTGGTAACGGAGTCAGGGAGAGATGCATTGAGCCATGTTCTCCAGAGAAATATATTGTCGAATTTAGCCGTATTTAGTAAGAGGAGAAATTCGGGTATTTTATTTAAAAGGCTTCATGCATTGAGTAGCTTTCATTTAATGCCAGTTGTGGTTGGAATAGAGGTACTGTAGTTAGGGGCACGTGTGCCTAGTTTTGAGTGATATTGGATTGGATGGGGTGGCGTTAGATGCAGAGTTGTGGGTTGTGTGACTTTCTTTTGATGCAATCAGCACGATAGTCAATGTACAGGTCCTTTTTTCCATTGTCTAGACTGTTTTTGAGTTCTGCGCAGAGTTCACGGGAGCGGATTCTTTGCAGTATGGATAAGTCTGGTCTTGAGCAAAGTTTTTTATGGGTGGGATTGGATTTTGCAATGGCATTTATAGTATGAATGAATATATGTTTTGCTTTGGTGCAAGTCCAACACTTGTGCGGGTAAATCCGTCAGTTATGGTTCCATTTCGAGCATTTTGCAGACAAGTTACTGAACATTTTTGCCAATCTTGCCAGTGGTAGATGCCACCTATACAACATTTATATAAATTTTCTTTATATGCCGAAGCCATCATCTATTTATACTTCCTATTCCATAGTTTTTGCCACCTCTCCAATTCTATATTATAACTGAATTTTTTTGCCCAAATAATCAATGCTCCTCCTCCATTTTGTACATCAGTATGCTTCTTTTAAATCAGTTTTTTGTCTGTCCTCATTAGTATCTTATCTAGTGACATCGGTTCTTTACTTTGACCCCATGTTTTAACATCTTTCTCATATCATGTTTGTATCTGGAGCAGTGGTGGGATTCAATTTTTTTTACTACCTTGGTCTAGATTACACATGGACCTAGCAGATCCCATGCAAGGAAAAAACTTCTTAATTGTAGTAGATTCATTTTCAAAATGGGTAGAACTAGTTCTACTACAATCAACCACTCCAGATGCTATTAGCAGAGCACTAGCCAGAATTTTTGCTTCCTATGAGTACCCCGACACTCTAGTTTCTGATAATGGCCCCCAATTTACCTCATCCCCTTTTGAATTGTTCTTAGCCCAAAGAGGGATCAGACATGCCCCAATTTCCCCATTTCATCCTGCCTCCGATGGCCTTACAGAAAGCTATAAGATCTGCAAAAGATTCCCTGGGAAAAATGATGGAAGGGGACTGGTCTACCAGGGTAGTCCTACTTACCTAACATACCACGCCAAGCGCAGCCACCAACCTCACCCCTGCAGAACTATTAACGGGGAGAAGACTTCACACAACCCTAGACAGGTTACACCCTAATTAGGGCACCCCTCGACTCATCCAGCACAGCAAGGGAATTTAGGCCAGGGGACCCAGTCTACTCTCAAAATTATGCAGGGAATCCCTTATGGTTGTCCGGATGGGTTGAACAGAAGACAGACTCCAAATCATACAGGGTCAGGTTGACGGATGGGCAACTATGGTGCCGGCATGTGGACCAGCTAAGAAGTCATTGGAGTACCCCAACAGGTCTCTTTCTCTCTCAGCTGGCTGCCACGAGCCGTGGCTAGCCAGAGCTGAGCTACAAGTTAGCAATAAAGCTTGTTGAAGTTTATATTGCCTCTACCTCTTTCTTCCAAGTGTGTCAAACATAAAACAAACCTAAATTGTATTAACAGAGGGATACAATCAAGATCAAGGGAAGTACTAATATCACTCTATAAAGACTTAATAAGACCACACCTAGAATACTGCATCCAGTTTTGGTCACCACATTATAAAAAAGATGTTGAGACTCTAGAAAAAATACAGAGAAGAGCAACCAGGATGATTAGGGGACTGGAGGCTAAAACATACAATGAACGGTTGCAGGAACTGGGCTTGGTTAGTCTAGTAAAGAGAAGGACCAGGGGAGACATGATAGCAGTCTTCCAATATTTGAGAGGCTGCCACAGGGAGGAAGGGGTCAAGCTATTTTCTAAAGCCCCTATAGGCCAGACAAGGAATAATGGATGGAAACTGAACAAGGAGAGATTTAATCTGGAAATAAGGAGAAACTTTCTGATAGTGAGAACAATCAACCAATGGAATAGCTTGCCCTCGGAAGTTGTGGGAGTTGAGACTTTCAAGAAGGATTAGACTGCCATTTCTCAGAAATGATGTAGGGTCTCCCGCTGGGGCTGGGGGTTGCACTAGATGACCTACAATCCAACAATTGATTATCTATTATCTGTTATCTGATAGGTCTGTAGTTTCCTGGATTTATTTTTTTCTTTTTTTGAAGATGGGAAATACATCAGCTCCTTTCCAGTTCTCTGGCAGTTCCCCAGTGCTCCAGGATCTTTGAAAGATATAGTTCAGTGGTTCTGAAATCTTATCTTCCAGTTCCTTCAAAACCTTGGGGTGTAATCCATCCAGTCCTGGTGATTAGAACTCATCTAGGATAGACAGGTGTTCACTTTTCTGATCTACAGAAAATTAAACCAAGGGATAAACTTTTCAAATATAAGAAATATCAGGAAATACTGTTGGAAAAAATATCCATCTGGGTTCAGTTCCAAGTGGGGAGAAAGAATTAGAAACATTGAGGCTGATTGAAAAGATGGTTTATTGGTGGACAAGATCAAATGGATTTGAAGAGCTGGTGCTGCCGAACACATGGAGTTGACAGGGGGGTACTTATATTCTCTCTTGGGATTTGTCCTTGAGCTTCTTATTCTTGTGCAAGAAATGTATTCTACTGGTTATTGTCAGACTCCCAGGAGGTTATGCAGCAGTCATAGCTAAATTTGTAGGCTGCCTGAATCAAGTTTGGTTGAAAGTTGGGCTGATGTAATGTCCCCAAGTGCCATGTGGTGAGCTCTGCTTCAAGGTGGTAGAGGGCTAATCCTACTATGTCCTGGGGTGAAAGCCTTTTGTCTTATAGATAGGCAGGCACAAAATATCTGCTGGAGACAGGGAGTTGAAGCTGAATTTCTGTTTTCTTTAAAAATTTTATTTCTCTTTTAGGGGAAATATTCTGCCTTTTTAATATTTCTTAAAATATTTTATTCTTCTAGGAGAGGAGTAAGTGCTAACATTCTACAGTATGATGTGGAAACAAAAGAGGTGTCACCTTCTATTGTAGGGGGATCTGGAAAGAATGGAAAACTCCTTAAAATGAGGAAATACCAAAACGTCTAAACATATTGATAGTATACAAAGGTGAACTGCATTTATCATTCATTGTAAAAAACATAACATAAATTTCAAAAAGAAGTGTATTTTGTACTGCAAATCCCCCCCAATTTATTAGCAATTGTGTATTTCAAAAAGCATTTAAAAGTCAGACATTGATTCTTTCATCAGAAACAAAGTAATTGTCTCCTACAGGAGTCACCATATTTTGTTCACTAGGCAAAAACATCCAAGATTGCACAGAAGGCTATTTCAATTCAACAACAATCGATGTATTTTGAAACCAAAGGGATTGGCAAAAGGATAATAATAGCTGTGTGTCAAAGTCATAGCAGTGAGTTTCCTGCCTCTGTTCTCCTTTGCTAGAATATGTGTTCAAACCCTGATGCTATACAAGTCATGAATTTGCACTATCATGGATCTCCAAATACCCAATGGTTGATTTTCTTATTAGGAGCACTCTCAGATATAAACCTTGAATTAATTACTATAATAGCCATTTGAATAATACAACCTTTCCTTTAGGATGTGATGAAAAGGACAGGCATTTTCAAGAGTGAAAATGTTGCTCCTTCTGATTTTTTGGGTGAAGACAATAGTGACTCTGAGCTGCCCAGCAAGTGATGCTTTCCTTGTTCCACAAGAATGGTACCAGCCTGGGGACATCATCATTGGTGGGATAGTGTCCCATATCTTTTACAACCTTTATGAAATTAATTTTAAGGAATATCCTTATATAACATCTTATGATGAACCAAGGTATGGATTCTTTTCTCTTTTTCTAATTTTAATCAAAACAGCTTATGTGAGTAAAAGGTTCTAAGTATAAATGCAGGCTTCATATCTAATCTAAGTCTATCTTTTAAATGTTTTTAATTACAGGAAAATAAACCTTTTCTCTTTACTTTATGGTGAAGTGTTTGTCATACAATGTTTGTAACTTTGGTGCAAAACATATTTTGAAGAACATTTAGTAAGCTTAATTTAATTTTTAAAAATCTGTATTGTCCCTCTGAACAGAACATACATACAATAAATGGCTGATACATGATGGAATTGTTCATATTCCATTTTTGGGTGAAAAGTTAGAAACTAAATGAACTTTCATAAAAAAAATCATTATTTTTATTTCTTGGAGCAGATATTTGTTGCAATCATGTTAATACTAAAGAAAACCAAATTTGAACAGTGGACAACTTATTCAGTGTTTTAGAAAACCTATTACTTTCCTATCTTCCTCAGAGAAAGAAATGTTTGTTAGTTCATATAGAAAGGATGCCACTGCATGAGAATTTATCAACTTCCTTTTTCAATGGGAATATTTAAATCATTTGCAGTGTAATAATCAAATTCTACCAGCACATCCTTGCCTTGGCCTTTGCTGTGAAGGAGATCAATGAGGACTCCCAGATCTTACCTAACATCACTCTGGGATTCCACATCTATGACAGTTACTGCAATTCGAGAATGACCTATCGCACCACTCTGGACCTACTTTTTAAATCCCAAAAATTTGTCCCAAACTACAAATGTGATCGCCAGAAGAATCTCATGGCTATCATTGGGGGACTGGACTTTGTCACATCATTTTATATAGCTGAAATTATAGAATTCTTCAAGATTCCAGAAGTAAGTTCTTAAGGGATTGAGCACAAATTTAATGGTTGTTATGGAATAATTTATTTTTAATCTTTTGAAAGGGGCAATGTATTTAATTCTTTTAATTTTTAAATATTGTATATGTATTTTATATGTGTATTTTATCCTGGCTGTTCACCGCCCCGAGTCCCTTAGGGAGAGGGAGTTGGTATATAAATTTAAATAAATAAATTAATTAATGGGCATCAAACATTAGACTTAAGTTTCCGTTAAGATGTTCTACATGGCTTAAGGTTTCTGCTAAGATGTTCTGAATGGCTTAAGGTGCACTCTTTTCTGAAAGAACAATGCCAGTTACAGGAAGTGAGCATCAAGGGTCAATCCATATCTGAGAGAAAACTTGAATTGCTTCTATTAAACAATTGATCTAGTACATGTGTTTAAAATATTTTCTTGCAATGAGAACATTCTTAGAATAACAGAATTGTAAGGGACTTTGGAGGTCTTCTAGTCCAAGAAATTTGTTACTATATTCTTAAAAGAATTATAGAGGAAAAATGTTCCTTGGATATACTTATGATAACAAGATAGGAAAATTAAATTTAATCTAAAGACTATAATGATACTATAATGATACTACTGGATTTCTTTTTAGCTGACATACGGTTCATTATCCCAAGAGGAATTTCAGACCAGTAAGTTCTCTTCACTTTATTTCATGGTGCCCAAAGAGCACCATCAGTACATTGGGATTGTCCAACTGCTTCGTCATTTCCGGTGGACGTGGATTGCGATATTTTCTGTTGATAACAACAATGGAGAAAATTTCTTACAGAAGATGCAGCCCTTACTTTCAGAGAATGGAATCTGCTCAGCATTTATAGAAAGGCTTGATCAACAACTCCACATGGAAAGATTAGCAGAATTTTATCAAATAATCTCCATTATTTCTACTAATATGATAAATAGCAATGTCAATGTGTTTTTTGTCTATGGAGAAGCCTGGACAATTATATGGCTAAGATTGGCAACATTTATTGTAGATCCTGAAAGCAAGGAAAGTGTATTTTTAAGAAGAGTGTGGGTTATGACTGCACAGATTGATTTTGTATTAACAGGCATTCAAATCAAATGGGATCTGAAGATGTTCAATGGGGCTATTTCCTTCACTGTTCACTCAACAGCAGTTGCAGGTTTCAAGGAATTTCTTCAGACCATAAATCCTCTTTCAGACTACAAAGATGGGTTTCGGCAGAATGTTTGGGAACAGTCATTTGATTGTTCATTTCCAAAACCAGAATTACAAGGAATGGACAATAGGCAGTGCACTGGGGAGATGAAGTTGGAGGATCTTCCTGCTCCTATATTTGAAATGGAAATGACTGGACAATGCTACAGTGTCTACAATGCTGTTCATGTTGTGGCTCATGCTTTGCAGGCTCTACACATGTCAGGATTCAATAGGAAGAAAACTGTGACGAATAAAAAAACTGATCTTCCAAATCTGCAGGCTTGGCAGGTATTGACTTTGAATGGGACTCTTCTTTTAGCTCAATGAACACTTTGATGTAGAATTATATTTTGAATCCATTCTGGAAAGTCTTAATATTTTCTACATGTATCAAAAAATTATATTTCTGAAAAATATAGCAATTATGTTATATTGTATAAAAGAGATACAAAAAACTGGTCTGTGTTGTTATTTTTTCATTCAGGTTTTCTGCTATACTGGTCATCCAGAACTTGCAATAAAAATCATGGTTTAGGTGCTGGTAGGAATTATTTAATAAGTCACCATAGATTGCACAATAAGAGATAGTTAAAATGATAATTTACCTTACTTTTTACTACCTCTTCCAAAAATGATCTATTTTCTAAGATCTTTTATGTGGCTCTTGAACTTTTCATGAGTGACAAGAGATGGAGAGGAATGAAGTGGTGGTTCTTCTAAGATTTGGCAAACATAGTTTGAAACAACTCTATATTTGCAAAGTCCATGCTTCTCATTTTTCTATTAATGAATTCTTAAATCTCAGATTCTAAAATCTTGCTAGAAGAAATTAATCAGACTCTCAAACAACTTTTACCAATGAGGAAAGATTATATATGCTCTATCTTGAATTAGTTGTTTAAGTGGTTAACATAAAACATAATTGAAGTACCTTACATAATTCCAAAGGCCTATTTTGATTGTTCATTCCTATCTTTCCTTACATTAATATCAAATAAATTATGGAGTGGACATATACCTTTCCATGGGATATCGATTATCAAATTTTCTAAGCATCCATGTTTAATAATAGTTATTGGAATATGAAGAATGATTGAATGAAATTTGAATATGTTGTTCTCTTCTCTGTGCTTGCTTTCAATTGTCTATCTCTTCCATTCTGTTTCGAGTAGCTCCATTTATTTCTTCAAGGCATTTCTTTCAACAATTCAGCTGGGGAGAGAGTGTTCCTGAATGAGAAAGGAGAAGCAAAAGGTGGATTCGACATCACTAACTTGATCACTTTTCCAAACAGATCTTTTCAGAGAGTTAAAGTTGGAAAGTTGGATTCCCAGGCTCCAAAAGGGAAAGAATTATTCATAGATGAAGATGTGATTGTCTGGAATCCGGCTTTGAACCAGGTATTGAATAAGTGAATTGACCATGCCTTAATCCATTATGATCCCTAGTCTCTTTCAAAATCTGATTTCTGGATTTCAAAGAAACAAACGTTGTTGATGAACAAGTACTCATTAAATTGACAAAATGATATTACAATACAAAATCATGTTTGCATATTTGATTTTTATTTCCATTTGAAATCACAAGAGCGGCCATATTTCTATGAGTTTGTCACCAAGTGTTATTACTTGCTCATCCTGACTTTCAAATTTGATTTTTATATCATTCTAATGTCTACTTTTTAAAAAATTCCTACATCTATTCTTTTATCTATCCTTTGGCAAATAAAAAATAATTCCCCTCCATAAAGGAAAAATAGTACAGACTCTCTTAAATATCTCCAATTTCAAAACCTTCTATGCTTATCACCAGGTTCTTCCACTTTCTCGTTGCAATGACCCTTGTTTCCCTGGATCTCAGAAGAAAAGGATTGAGGGGGTTCAGTTCTGCTGTTATGACTGTATTCCATGTCCAGAAGGAAAGATTTCAAATCAAAATGGTAGGGTAGGAATTCTACCATTTTTCATTAGACTTAGGCAAACTTTAATAAAAATGTGTAAACTTAATAACGTGATTTTCAATAACATGGAATACCAAGAAAGGAGAATATTTGCAGCTCAGTGTTGAAATGAGTAGTCCTTGGTACTCTCTGAGATTGCTTGTTTTCTTGCAAATGTTTCATTACCCTAAATAGGAAACATCATCAATGCTGTAAGGAGTGCTGTTTGTTCTTAGTTGTATGGGTATCCACTGAAAGAACTTTATCTAAATGATCCCCAACATACTGCAACTACCTATCATTATTATTTATTATTTATTGCACTTTTATACCCCCCACTCTCCCAAATAGGGACTCGGGGCGGTGAATAGCCATTGATAAAAATACAGTCAATAAATGTTAAAATAGATTAAAAAGTTATTAAATAGTGGCTGAATTAAAATACAAAAACTAATAAAATCCAATAAGAAATTTAAAAAGTTACAAATTTAAAACCCCTTCTAAGAACACTAGGCCAGACTGGCCTGCTGGAAAAGATGGGTGTTTAGTGCACGCCGGAAGGTTCACAGGTCAATAATAGCCCGCATCTCTGGGGGTGATTCATTCCAGAGGGAGGGTGCCCCCACAGAGAAGGCCCGCACCCTCGGGACTGCCAGCTGGCATCATCCAGCTGATGGCACCCCAAGAAGGCTCACTCTGTGGGAGTGCACTGGCCGGTGGGAGGCCGATGGTGGCAGCAGGTGGTCCCGTAAGTACCCGGGTCCCAAGCCATGGAGCGCTTTAAAAGTAACCACCAACACCTTGAATTGCACCCAGAAGGCCAACGGAAGCCAATGCAGCTTGCACAGGACGGGAGCCCCCAGAATCACCCACGCGGCCGCATTTTGCACCAGCTGAAGCCAACGGATGCTCTTCAAGGGGAGCCCCATGTAGAGAGCATTGTAATAGTCTAGGCGGGAGATGACCAAGAGCGGAAAAAGAAAATGGAACATCTATACAACACATTCCAACAAAATGTATACTCATAGAACTATATAAAATGTCCCTTACAATTCACCCTGTATAGCAGAACCAACACTAACCCTAAAATTAAGTATATGGCCATACATCAAGAATATCTCAAAAGCCACCAACAGTCTATACAATTGCATGGAATCAATATAGCACACAACCAACTAAAGCCCTTCAAAACATCCTTAGCAAACCAAAGGACCCAGCAGCCCTAGAAGAAAAAACAGGAGTTACCTACAACATACAATGCAAGGATTGCAACAACCATTATGTAGGACAAAAAGGCAGAAAATTGGCAGAATATATCCCTGAACTTTAACATCCAATGAGAAGACTTGATGAACGCTCTTATATTTCCTAACATATAGACAAACTTAATCATAGTTTCATTTGGATAAACATCATGGAATTTCTCAAAGTTTGACATATACTTGCATATATGGAGCATATATACAACACATTCCAACAAATTGTATACTCACACAACTTTTATCAAAATGTTCTTGATCACTCAATCCCGTACAGCACAACCAACACAAACGCTGATAATAATTATGCTGCCATACATTAAAAATGTCTCAAAAACCACACACGGGCTATACAACTGAATGGAATCAGTTAAGCACAGAATCCAACAAAAAACCCTTCAAAACATCCCAAGGACCCAGCAGCCCTAGAAGAAAATAACAGGAGTCACTTACAAGATACAAACAGAGAATTGCAACAATATGTAAGACAAACAAGCAGAAATTTGTCAGAATGCATCCCTGAACATTAAATAGCAGTCAGAAAACATGATGCAAACTCCTTCGTTTCACAACAGACTTAATGATAATTCAATTGGATAAATGTGAACTTGCTCTACTAAGCCAAGTCCAAAAACACTGTGGAATTTCTCAAACTTGGTAATCTAATTAATCAGCCACCAGTAGACACATATACATTAACAATATTTATAGACTATGCAAAAGAGACAATCAATATGCCCAAAAGAAAACAGAAGGACTCCAGCAGCTCTCCACCAGTAATCAGCACTCAGATTAGGATAGATTCACTCCAAGGTTAATCAGACCAACTATCAAGTAAACAATATCCCAATCATGAAATTGCCAAAAAGTTATCAATTTAGAGCCCAACTAAAGAATTTCTAAGACTGTCCCAACCCACACAGACAGGCAAGACACCAGAATATAAACTGGCAGTCAATAGCAGTCCTTCCTAGCACTGATGATGTTATCTAGTTAGGTAATAAAACATCTGCAAGGAAACAAGTAAGCCCAGAATAAAATGTTATGCCCAGATGAACAAATATTCCTGATTTTCTTTCCAGATGTGGAAGATTGTTTTGAATGTTCAGAAGATCATTATCCAAATAAAGAAAAGAAAGGATGTATCCTGAAACTGCTGGTTTTTCTAACTTTTGAAGAAACCTTAGGAATTGGTTTAGCCTCAGCAGCTCTTGGTTTCCTCTTTTTGACATCATGGGTACTTGGAACATTTATTAAGCACAGGAATACACCTATTGTCAAAGCTAACAACCGGTCCATAACATACACCCTCATTGTTTCTCTTCTGCTGTGTTTTCTGTCCTCTTTGCTCTTTCTCAGCCAGCCAGGCAAAGAGACCTGCCTTCTCCGACAATCAATGTTTGGCATCACCTTCACAGTGGCCATTTCTAGTGTACTGGCCAAAACCATCACCGTGGTTGTTGCCTTCATGGCCACTAAACCAGGATCTCACATGAGGAAATGGGTGGGGAATAGATTGGCTTTTTGTACTGTCCTTGCCTGCTCTCTCTTCCAAGTATGTCTTTGTATTATTTGGTTGTCAACATCTCCTCCATTCCCTGAATTGGACATGCACTCAGAGCTCCAAGAAATGATTTTACAGTGCAATGAGGGGTCATCATTCTTCTTCTATTGTGTATTGAGCTACATGGGTATATTGGCCATTGCCAGCTTTATTGTGGCTTTTCTTGCCCGTAAATTACCTGACAGTTTTAACGAAGCCAAGTTCATCACCTTCAGCATGTTGGCTTTTTGCAGTGTTTGGATCTCCTTCTTTCCAGCCTATCTGAGCACAAAAGGAAAAACCATGGTAGCTGTGGAAGTCTTCTCCATCTTGTCCTCCAGTGCTGCTTTAGTGGGATGCATATTCTTGCCAAAATGCTACATCATTGTTTTTAGACCTGACCTCAACCACAGGGAGCAACTCACAAAGAGAAAGTAGTTAATCATGTGATATTACCGGGTCAGAGAAATTGCCTAAAAAAGAAATGGAAAGAATGACATCTATAGGAAAATACTGTATATATAGGAATATACTGTTATAGGAATAAATATTTTTTAATTTTGACAAATACATATTTGTGTATGATATTAATGATTATTAATATTTATCATTTTCCCATTCCAAAAAAATTCTCATGTTGCTGTGTTATCATCATTTTTATAGATTCTTAACTAAGTCCATTCTTCTTTTCAACACATCCATTGAGTTTTATTTTGGTCACCTAGCTTCCTTGTTTCCTGTTAGGATCGTTCAGATATTGGCTCAAATGATCTCCAATGTTTGCAGAGACGTGTTCATCATTTTATACTATCCATTTCTAAAGCATTACATAAATACAGTAAAAAGCTGATTAACACGGTATCATAGGGTATCAGTTTTGGATTTGTTTGTGTCCTTTCAAATCTAAAATGTGTTGAGTTTGTGAATCTTGTACATTTATCTCCATTTTAAAAAAGGCTGTCCATTGTTTGAGCAGATTGCTCTGCGTTGACTTTAAGCAATAAATCATATTAGTTGAATTTGATTATATGTGGACCTGTTTTTTTCTGCCTGACATTGATTCCACTGCAAAAACCTTTTTTCCAGGGAGCAAGAGAAGCAACCAAAAAAAATAGAGAAGTAAACTATATAATGAAAAGGAATAGTATAACATGTAAGATAACATGATGTAATGATGTTATATATTTGAATATAAGGAAATGAATTGTATGTTCCCAGGTTTGTTAAAACTGAGATTTGCTCGATAAGAAATATATAAATTCATAGTTGAGTCTAATAACGATACAATAATAATAATACAATATAACATAATATAATATGTATAGTTGACCTATGTAATATGAATGTATGTTTGGAATGAAGACTGTTCATATTGTTACATTGCACGAAAGAAAGAAATGTACCAACCAACACACTGTATTTTGGAAGATGGTTTTATGTTGATGTTTTATGTTTGTGTTTGTTAGTTCTGTCTTTAAAAAAAAAAACATTTACAAAAAAAAAAGAAACAACCAACATTGCATTTGACCAACAAGCAGCAGCAACGTCTGACCACTGAACAGTGGAAACTCTCCTGCACAATATGTCCAATTTTGCAGCAATCTAATTATACAACAAATGCGGAATTTGGTGCAACTTTCATCCTTTGCTCCTCTGAAACCAGCAGCAACCTCAGTACTACAATCTGTGTCACGAAGAACTCATGGAAGCTCTACAGAAACATTCAGAAGAGAATAGAATGGACAAGAATCTTCAAAGCACAAGGAGAGCTCTTTGTACATGCACACCCACCATGATGGGTGGGGCCAAGACGGGCCTGATCTGGTCATATTGTGGGCCACTTCTGTCCTGTGGGCCTTGAAGTTGACACCCCTGTTCTAGACACTCCAGTACAAATAGAAACAATACATCACAAAATTTTAAAAGTTGGCCCAATTATGTGGGCCCAGCATACTGCACTGTTGACCCTGTATGTCACCAACCACCCTCACTTTTGGATCACCTTGGCATCAAGGTGCCTGAACTTCAAATCCCATTATAAATTGGATGTAGGAACTTTTATAGCTCCAATTTACCAACTTGTCCAAAGTACAGTTTTTAATCAGTTTTTAGGGACAACCAAGGGATGTCATCCAAGGAGCCCCACCAAATAATGTATCCTCAGGGTCATTTAAGTAGGGTTATGGAAACAAAGGACAGAATAGTCTTACCCCCTCTTTGAGAGGAGATGTTTCTTAGATTTGCCATGATGACTAAAGAGCAAGCATGGGAAATGGTTGCTGGAATGGGGTGTGTCTAGCTTAATGAAAAGAAGGACTCAGGTGAAATTCTAGCAGTGTTCCAATATATAAGGGGTTGCCATCCACTGAGTGTGATTTTGTCATTTGGCTTTCTTGTTCCAATATATAAGGGTTTGCCATAAAGAAGAGGGAGTCAACCTATTCTCCAAAGAACTTGAAGTAGAACAAAAGCAATGGATGGAAACTAATCAAGGAGAGAACCAAGCTAGAACTAAGGAGAAATTTCCTGACAGTGAGAACAATTAATCAGTGAAATGAGTTGTCTCCAAAAATGGTATGTGCTCCAAAACTGGAAATTTTTAAGAAGAAATTGGACAACCATTTACTTGACATGGTACAGGGCCTGAGCAGAGGGTTGGACTAGAAAACAAACAAGATTCCGTCCAACTCTGTTATTCTACAGAAATAATAATGGTGGAATATACTGTAAAAATATAATAACATAATAAAATAAAAATAAAGTAAAATAAAAATAAAGTAAAACAAATCTGATGTGGCAAGTGAGAAAGATTTGACAACAAAATGTCCAAAGACATCATGTAATTTCAGTGCAATTTGTAACTGCATATTGAGCAGCACAAAAGGATGTTATTTCCATGTCATCAATAATAGGTTTACTGTTATGCTTTATTAAAATTCCCATGAATAATCAGCCTAATTTCTTTGGAGTGGGTTCAGCCAGCTGGATCAATTTAATAGAAGGGATTTTTCCCCCAGCAATTGATATACAAAGAAGCTCTAGGAACAGAAGGTTCAATGGAGAACCTTTATTCCTTCCTTCCTTCCTTCCTTCCTTCCTTCCTTCCTTCCTTCCTTCCTTCCTTCCTTCCTTCCTTCCTTCCTTCCTTCCTTCCTTCCTGACATCTAACAACTCACTATCCATCCCTAATACATGTATTAACAAAAATTGGTTCCACAGCCTTCTTAATAGCCCCAATTGGATTTCTTAGGAAATTTTCAGTACACAATATCTATAGGATAATTTGCTTGGACGTTGACTTTTTGAGTCCACAATTAAAATCTGGGAAAAGGATAGATATCACTGAAGATGGCTTCCTTCCCCAATCAGAATTCCTCTCTGGATTTGGCTGTTTCATTGGGACTTAGCTACTCAGAAAATTAGCCTAGTATAGGGAAGCTAACGAAAAGGTGTTCTTCCTGGCCTTTTGCTCTCTTGCACATGAAAATTGATTGGCTTTCTCAAACATTCCAGAATTAATTACATATCTACATAACCATGCCCTGAATGTACTACTGACCTCCTTATTTTTTTTCACACAGCACAGAAATTGTCTCTGCTCTAATACAGAAAGTTAAACTGAGGGACAAAGATTTCAAATATAAGATATTACAAAGATCCCAGGATATACTATTGGAAGAAATATCCACCTAGATTCAGTTCCAAGTGGGCAGAAAGACATTGGAAACATTGAGGCTGATTGGAAAGATTTTTTTATTGGTGGACAAGACCACATGGATTTGAAGTCCTGGTGCAGCTGAACGCATGGAATTGAGAGGGGGGTATTTATGCCCTCTCTTGGGCCTTGCCCTTGAGCTTCCTGTTCCTGTGCAAGAAATGTATTCTATTGGTTGTTGTCAGACTCCTAAGAAGCTATACAGGAGTCATAGCTATTTTTGTATGATGTCTGAATCAAGTTTGGCTGAATCTGCAAATTGGGTAGAGAGCTAATCCTATTATGTCCTGAGGGTGAACATCTTTTGTCTTGTAGATAGGCTGGCTGTTGGCACCAAAATATCTGCTGGGGGCAGGGAGCTGAGTCTGAGTTTCTGTTTCTTTTAAGAGTTTTATCCCTGGAACTATATGGAACTAAACACACGCAAAACCATAGAAATGGTGGTAGTCTTTAGAAGAAATCCTCCCATACTACAACCTCTTACAATACTAGACAACATAGTATCAACAGTAGAGACCTTCAAATTTCTAGGTTCTACTATATCACATGACCTAAAATGGACACCTAACATCAAAAACATCATCAAAAAAGCACAACAAAGAATATTCTTTCTGCGCCAATTCAGAAAGTTCAAACTGCCCAAGGAGCTGCTGATACAGTTCTACAGAGGAATTATTGAGTCTATCATCTGCACCTCTATAACTGTCTGGTTTGGTTCTGCAACCCAACAGGACAGACACAGACTTCAGAGGATAATTAGGACTGCAGAAAAAACAATTACTACCCACCTGATTTCAGTCGAGGACCTGTATACTGTACGAGTCAAAAAGAGGGCTCTGAAAATATTTACAGACCCCTCACATCCCAGATATAAACTGTTTCAATTCCTTCCCTCAAAACGATGCTATAGAGCACTGCACACCAGAATAACTAGACACAAGAACAGTTTTTTCCCGAAAGCCATCACTCTGCTAAACAAATAATTCCCTGTTCAACTATTACAAAGTCTGCACTACTATTACTGCTAATCTTCTCATCACTCCTTATCAGCCATCCCCTCCCACTTGAGATTGTAGAACTGTAACTTTGTCCCTTGTATCCTTACGATATATATTGACTGTTTCCTAGTATGATTTGATTGTTGATTGTACCCTACGACTATCATTAAGCGTTGTACATTATGATTCTTGATTCTTAACGAATGTATCTTTTCTTTATGTATACTGACAGTATTTATACCAAGACAAATTCCTTGTGTATCCAATCACACTTGGCCAATAAAGTATTCTGTTCTGTTCTGTTCTGTTCTATTCTAGTGGAATCTGGAAAGAATGGAAAACTCCTTAAAAGGAGGGAATGCCAAAATATCTATCCATGTCAATACTGTACAAAAAAAGATGAACTCATTTTCATTCATAGTAAAAAAACACAACATAAATTTCAGAAAGAAGTGTATTTTGTACTGTAAATTCCCCCCTGTACATTTTATTAGCAATTGTGCATTTCAAAAAGCATGAGACACTTGTTCTTTCATCAGAAACAAAGTAATTATCTTCTACAAAAATCACCATATTTTCTTCACTAGGCAAAACCATACAAGACCGCCCAGAAGGTTATTTCAATTCAAAACAATCAATGAATCTAGAACCCAAAGGGATTGGCGCAAGGATAATAATGTCTGTGTGTCAGAGTCACGGCAACAGATTTTCTGCCTCTATTCTCCTCTGCAAAATTGTCTCTTGAACCCCTGGTGCTTTTCAAGACACACATATGCATTCTCAGGGATCCCAATGGTGGATTTTCTGATTAGTGCATTCTCAGGTATAAATCTCGAATTGATCACTGTATTAGCTACTTGGAATAATACAACCATCATTGTAGGATAGGATGAAAGGAGAAAACATTTTCAAGAGTGAAGATGTTGCTCTTCCTGATTTTTTTGGTGAAGAAAATAGTGACTCTGAGCTGCCCTGCAAGTGATGCTTTCCTTGTTCCACATGAATGGTACCAACCTGGAGGTGTCATCATTGGTGGGATAATGTCCCACATCTATTACCGCCTTTCTGAAATTAATTTTAAGGAACATTCTTATATAACATCTGATGACATACCAGAGTAATTATTCTTTTTTTTTCAAACCTTAATCAGTTTCTCAAAAATATCTTATGAGAGCAAAAGCTTCTCAATTTAATGTAGGCTTTATATCTAATCTAAATCTATATTCCAAATGTTTTTAGTTACAGGAGAATGAACTTTTTTTCTTTAGGTTATGGAGAAGTGTTTCTCATATAATGTATGAAACTTTGGTGCAAAACATCTCTTTTGAAGAACATTTAGTAACCTTAAGGCAGTTTTTTAAAAAGTCTGTACAGTCACAGTGAACAAAAAATACATACAATAAATAAATGATATACGAATATATGGTTCATATTCCTTTTTGGGATGAAAAAATAGAAACTAAATGGAGTTCCATGAAAAAAGTACTATTTTCATTTCTTGTAGCAGTTATTGGTTGCAAATCCTGCAAAGTTTGTAGAAAAATTGAACTGTGTACAAATTATTCAGTATTTTAAAAAAACTATTACTTTCCTACTTCATCAGAGAAAGAAATGTTTGTTATTTCATATAGAAATGATGCCACTGCATGAGAATTTGCCAACTTCCTTTTTCAACTGTGATATTTAAATCATTTGCAGTACATTAATCAAATTCTACCAGCAAATCCTTGCCTTGGCTTTTGCTGTGAAGGAGGTCAATGAGGACTCCCAGATCTTACCCAACATCACTCTTGGGTTCCACATCTATGACAGTTACTACAATTCAAGGATGACCTATCGCACCACTCTGGACCTATTGTTTAAATCCCAAGAATTTGTCCCTAACTACAAATGTGATCACCAGAAGACTCTCATGGCTATCATTGGGGGACTGGATTTTATCACATCATTTTATATAGCTGAAATTAGAGGAGTCTTCAAGATTCCACAGGTAAGTTCTGAAGGGGTTGAGTATTAAATTCTTTTTTTTTTAAACAAACTTTACTGAATATACAACTAAAATAACGAACAAACACTTACACAACTTAGAAAAAGAAAAGAAAACGAATAAAAAACAAGCAATTCCATTATCAACAATCTGTGGTTCCTTATTTGTTATCATTATTGGTGTTATATTTACATGTAAGTCTTAATGCGAGTATGTAATTACTACCTCTTTTACAGTTTAACAATATTTACTAATATATTTTCTATCTTTGTTCTATCCAGTCTTACTAACATTCCCAGTTTTTGTAATATTCTGATGATTCTTTATCCTTAAGTGCTAGAGTCAATTTATCCATCTCTGCACAGGTTGCTATTTTCTGAATAATCATTTCCTCTGTGGAATATCGGCTTGTTTCCAACACTGTGCAAAGGCTAATCTAGCTGCAGTAAGAATGTGCAATATATATTTGGCTTTTTTAGAGAATTGTCTATTAAATATCACTAATAGGAAGAATTCTGTTTTTAATTCAGTTTGCTCCGCCGTTTTTTCCTCCAACCATTTTTTGCTTCTGCGCCAATATCTTTGGGCTTCAGTGCAGGACCATCACATATGAAAGAATGTTCCATGTTTCTTTTACATTTCCAGCAATTCGGATTCATGTTGAGCATTAAATTCTTAATGGTTGTTATGGAATAATTAATGGGCATCAAACATTAGGCTTAGGTTTCCATTAAGATGTTCTCCATGGCTTAAGGTTTCTGCTAAGATGTTCTGAGTGGCTTAAGGTCCACTACTTGACATTCTTTTCTGAAACAAAAATGCCAGTTACAGGAAGTAAGCATCAAGGGTCAATCTATACCTGAGGGAAGATTTGAATGGCTTCTATTAAAACAATTGATCTTATACATGTGCTTAAAATATTTTTATGCAATGAGAACATCCTCAGAATAACAGAGTTGGAAGGGACCTTGGAGGTCTCCTAGTCCAAGAAATTTGTTATTCTACTTTTAAAAGAATTCTAGAGGAAAAATTTTCCTTGGATATTTTTTATATGATAACAAGATAGGAAAATTAAATTTAATCTAAAAACTCTAGTCTAAAGGATACTACTGGATTTATTTTTAGCTGACATATGGCTCATTATCCCAAGAGGAATTTCAGACCAGTAAGCTCTCTGCACTTTATTTCATGGCACCCAAAGAGCACCATCAATACATTGGGATTATCCAACTGCTTCGTCATTTCAGGTGGACATGGATTGGGATATTTTCTGTTGATAACAACAATGGAGAAAATTTCCTACAGAAAATGCAGCCCTTACTTTCAGAGAATGGAATCTGCTCAGCGTTTATACAAAGGCTTGTTGAACAAATCCACATGGAAATATTGCCAGAATTTTATCAAACAATCTCCATTGCTTTCAACAATTTGATGAATAGTGAAGCCAATGTATTTGTTGTCTATGGAGAAGCCTGGACAATTGTATGGCTAAGATTTGCAACATTTATGGTAGACCCGGAAAGCAAGGAAACTGCATTATTAAGAAGGGTGTGGATCATGACTGCACAGATTGATTTTATATTATCAGGCGTTCAAATCACATGGGATCTGAAGATGTACAATGGGGCTATTTCCTTCAATATTCATTCAACAGCAGTTGCAGGTTTCAAGGAATTTCTTCAGACCATAAATCCTCTTTCAGATTACAGAGATGGTTTTCGGCAGAATGTTTGGGAGCAATCCTTTGATTGTTCATTTCCAAAACCACAATTACAAGGAATGGACAATAGGCAGTGCACTGGGGAGATGAAGCTGGAGGATCTTCCTGCACCTATATTTGAAATGGAAATGACTGGACAAAGCTACAGTGTCTACAATGCTGTTCATGCTGTGGCTCATGCTTTGCAGACTCTACACATGTCGGGGTTCAATAGGAGGAATACTGTGACGGATAAAAAACCTGACCTTCCAAATCTGCAGGCTTGGCAGGTATTCTCTTCAAATTGGACTCTTCTTTTATTTCAATGAGTAGTTTGATGTAGAATTATGTTTTGAATTCATTAAATGTAGAACTCATTCTACATGCAGAAAATCTTAATATTTTCTGCATGTAGAATCTATTTGTAAATGAGAAAAATACAGAAATAAGGAAGAATTTCTTGGCAGAAGAATGAATTAATGTCTTCAGAAATCTCTGGTACTACCTAAGTAGAGATTTTTATGAAGTGACTGGAGAGTAATTTGTCTAAATTGTTTTAGGGTCTTCTCATTGAGTAGGTGGTATACTAAAAAACCTCCAAGGTCCTTTTCATTTCTGCTATGTTGTGTTGTACAAAACAGATACAGAAAAACTGAAATTTGAATATGTTATTCTCTTCTCTGTTATATTGCATTCAATTGTCTATCTCTTCCATTCTGTTTTGAGTAGCTCCATTCATTTCTTCAAGGCATTTCTTTCAACAATTCAGCTGGGGAGAGAGTGTTCCTGAATGAGAAAGGAGAAGCAAAAGGTGAATTTGACATCATCAACTTGATCACTTTTCCAAACAGATCCTTTCAGAGAGTTAGAGTTGGAAAGCTGGATTTACAGGCTCCAAAAGGAAAGGAATTGTTCATTGATGAAGATGTGATTGTCTGGAATCCAGCTTTGAACCAGGTATTGAATAAGTGAATTGACCATGCCTTAATCCATTATGATCCCTAGTCTCTTTCAAAATCTGATTTCTGGATTTCAAAGAAACAAACGTTATTGATGAACAAGCACTCATTAAATTGACAAAACGATAGTACAGTACAAAACTATGTTTGCATATTTGGTTTGTATTTCCATTTGAAATCACAAGAGTGTCCATGTCTCCACTAATTTGTCACCGAGTGTTATTATTTGTTCACCCTGTCTTACAAATAGAAAATTTTTCATGTCATTCTAATTTCTACTTTTTAAAAAATTCCTATATCTATCTTTTTATATATCCTTTGGCTAATAAATATAATTCCCTTCCATAAAATAGAAAAATTACAAACTCTGTTAAATATCTCCAATTTCAAAACCTTCTACGCTGATCACCAGGTTCGTCCACTTTCTCGTTGCAATGGCCCTTGTTTCCCTGGATCCCAGAAGAAAAGGATTGAGGATGTTCAGTTCTGCTGCTATGACTGTGTTCCATGCCCAGAAGGAAAGATTTCAAATCAAAATGGTAGGGCAGAAATTCTACCATTTTTCATTAGACTTAAGCAAACTTTAATAAACTATTTGGATGCCTAATCTTAATAACATAATTTTCAATAATATGGAAAACCAAGAAAGGAGAATATTTGAAGCTCAGGGTTGAACTAAGGAGTCCTTTATATTCTCTGTGATTGTTTGGTTTCTTGGAGATGTTTCATTACCCTATATAGGCACTGTAACATCATCAATGCTGTAAGGAGTGCTGTTTGTTCTTAGTTATATGGGCATCCACTGAAAGGACTTTATCTAAATGAACCCCAACAGATTGCAACAACCTAGAACAACAGAAAAAGGAAATGGAGCATCTATACAACACATTCCAACAAAATGTATAATCACAGAACTATGTAAAATGTACCTGACCACTCAACTCTGTATAGCACAACCAACACTAACCCTGAAAATATTTATGCGGCCATACATCAAGAATATCTCAAAAGCCACCAAAAGACTATGGAATGGAATCAGTGTAGCACACAAGCTAACTGAAGCCCTTCAAAACATCCTAAGCAAACCATAGGACTAAGCAGACCTTGAAGAAAAAATAGGAGTCACCTACAACATATAGTGCAAGGATTGCAACAGCCAGCATGTAGGAAAAAAAGGCAGAAAATTGGCAGAATTCATCCCTGAAAATTTACTAGCAGTCAGAAGAGATTATGCAAACTCTTATATTTGATAACATATAGACAGACTTAATCATAATTTCAATTGGATATGTGAACTTGCTATACCAAGTCAAGTCCAAAAACACTGTAGAATTTCTAAAAGCTTGGCACTCTGACAAATTAACCACATTAGACACATAGACATTAACAACATATAAACTTTGCAAAAGAGACAATCAGCATGCCCAAAAGAAAACAGAAGGACTTCAGCAGCATCTCCTCCAGGAATCAGCACCCAGATTAGCACAGATTAACTCCAAGGTTAATCAGACCATCTATCAAATATACAATATCCCAATCAAGAAACTGCCAAAGAGCCATCAATAAAGAGCCCAACCAAAGAATCTCTAAGATTGTCCCCATCCACACAGACAGGCAAGACACCAGAATATAAACTGACAGCCAATAGCAGTCCTTCCTAGCACTGATAATATTACCTAGTTAGGTAAATGAAACATCTGCAAGGAAACAAGCAAGCTCAGAATAAAATGGAATGCCCAGATGAACAAATATTCTTGATTTTCTTTCCAGATGTGGAAGATTGTTTTGAATGTTCAGAAGATCATTATCCAAATAAAGAAAAGACAGGATGTATCCAGAAACTGCTGGTCTTTCTAACTCTTCAAGAAACCTTAGGGATTGGTTTAGCCTCAGCAGCTCTTTGTTCCTTCTTCTTGACATCATGGGTACTTGGAACATTTATTAAGCACAGGAATACACCTATTGTGAAAGCCAACAACCGGTCCATAACCTACACTCTCCTTGTCTCTCTTCTCCTCTGTTTTCTCTCCTCTTTCTTCTTCCTCGGCCAGCCTGGCAAAGTGACCTGCCTTCTCCGACAATCAATGTTTGGCATCACCTTCTCAGTGGCCATTTCTAGTGTACTGGCCAAAACCATAACCGTGGTTGTTGCCTTCATGGCCACTAAACCAGGATCTCACATGAGGAAATGGTTGGGGAATAGATTGGCTTTTTGTATTGTCCTTTCCTTCTCTCTCTTCCAAGTATGTCTTTCTATTCTTTGGTTGTTGACATCTCCTCCATTCCTTGAGTTGGACATGCACTCAGAGCTCCAAGAGATGATTTTACAGTGCAATGAAGGCTCAGCTTTCTTCTTTTATTGTGTCTTGGGCTACATGGGTATCTTGGCCATTGCCAGCTTTATTGTGGCTTTCCTTGCCCGTAAATTACCTGACAGTTTTAATGAAACTAAATTCATCACCTTCAGCATGTTGGCCTTTTGCAGTGTATGGGTCTCCTTCTTTCCAGCCTATCTGAGTACAAAAGGAAAAGCCATGGTAGCTGTGGAGGTCTTCTCCATCCTGTCCTCCAGCGCTGCATTACTGGGATGCATATTCCTGCCAAAATGCTACATCATTGTTTTTAGGCCTGACCTCAACCAAAGGGAGCAACTCACAAAGAGAAAGTAGTTCATCATGTGATATTACTGGCTCAGAGAAATTGGCTAAAATAGAAATAGAAAATATGCTGTCTGTAGGAAAAATACTGTATATGAAGTTATAGTAACAGTTATTTTTATCAAAAAAGTATATGTGTATGAAATTTATGATTATTAAGGTTTATTTGCCCACTCCAAAAGAAATGCTCTTGGTGCTGTATTATTATAATTTTTCTAAAATCTTTCGCCATGTCATTTCTTCTTTTCAACACATACATTGAATTTGATTTTAGTCATCTAGCTTTCTTATTCCCTATTACTATATTTCAGATTTTTGCTCAAATGATGTCCAATATTTGCAGAGACATGTTCATCATTTTTATACTATCCATTCCTTTTTTATTTTTTTAAATTTTTATTCATAAACAATACAGCATTTTGTCCCAATCTGTTATTTACAAAGAATAAGAACCATAACTAGTACTGTTAAAAATATTGTCCCATTTTCTAATAAGAATACTCATAATATCATATAATATAGTAGTTATATACCATCTCTGTTTTTAATAAAAAAATATTCATTATTTTCTTTCTCTAACTTCTATCCCTTGTCTTTAATCAGCCATAGAATTTATTCCATATTATTATTATTATTATTATTATTATTTATTTGATTTATATACCGCCCCCTCTCCCCGAAGGGACTCGGGGCGGTGAACAGCCAATAAAAACACATATAACAAGGTACAAAATATGAGACAACATAGAATATTAAAATTTAAAAACTGAAATATAATATGGCTCTAATAAAATATAAACAAGTATTAAAAAGATTAAAACCCGATTAAAATTTAAAAACCCCTAGGCCAGTCCGGCCTGCCGAAATAAATGCGTTTTGAGCAACCGACGGAAGGCCATGAGATCGGGGGCGGCCCTTACCTCCGGGGGTAATTCATTCCAGAGAGGGGGTGCTCCCAATGAGAAGGCCCGCGCCCTCGGGGTCGCCAGCCGTCCAGCCGGCGGCACCCCGAGGAGGCCCACTCTATGGGAGCGTACCGGTCGGTGGGAAGCCAATGGTGGCAGGAGGCGGTCTCGCAAGTAACCTGGTCCCGAGCCATGGAGCACTTTAAAGATAGTGACCAAGACCTTGAAGCGCACCCGGAGGGCCACCGGGAGCCAATGCAGCGCACGTAGAAGTGGCATAACATGGGAGCCCCTAGGTGCCCCCATTACTACTATATCAAGTAGTACTTCCTTGTGTGTCCAATCACACTTGGCCAATAAAGAATTCTATTCTATTCTGAATCTTCTTTTTCTTTTTTTTTTAAGATTAATCTTTCCATCTCAGCACATTCTAAAATTTTCCTAATTACCCCCTCGTCTGGCGGGGTATTTTCATTTTCCCAGACTTTTGCATAGCTAATCCTTACTGCTGTCAATATATATAAAGTTAAATATGCAGACCCTTTATCATAACCCTCTAGGACAGCGGTCACCAACCTGTGGGCCATGGTCCACTGGTGTTATGCGAAGAAATTTTGGTGGTACACAGAGAAATGTCACCCCAGAGCACCCCCCAAAGCAATTAATCCATGCTGCGCAGGAACACAAGGCTCCGCCACCCACATGGCCCGCAGGAACTCTCCCTGTCCACTCACTCCTTACCTGGCAAACTTGCCTGCTAAGTAGCTATTTTTCATTTTTCTGACCATCAGCTATTCTGCTGTGCCAGGAGATTTAGATTAGTTAGAAAGCAGGCAATCGTCAAATTTCTTGCTTTCTAGCTAATCTTTAGATCTTTGTCTCTGCCTTTGAACAGAGCCTAACCTTCCTTGGGATTGAAGCAGTGCAGACACAAATAGCTGATGGCGGAAACACAGATCTCTAAGTGAATCTGTGATTCTGTGAACAACTCAATCTGCCTGTCTGCTTTGCCTGCTTTTGGGTAAAAGTTGCTCTATTTTTATAAAAAAAATTCAATATTTACATACATGGTGTGCTGTGAGTTAATTTTGTGAGTTTGCTTGCTAGCAAATTTTATGAATTTGCTTGCAAGCAAATTTCACGTGAAAGGCTCAGGTAGTCGATCTCACACATTTCTGAATGAACCTGTGATTCTTTGAGCAGCTCAATCTGCCTGCCTGCTTTGCCTGATTCTGGGTAAATGTTGCTCTTTTTTTATAAAAAATATTAATATTTATATAAATATTTATAATATTTACATATAAGCCATGCCCAGCCAATCACATGACCACCAAGTCACACCCACAAAATCGGCCACTCCCACAGAACCGGTTGTTAAGAAATTTGAATCCTACCACTGCCTATGTGTGTGTTTCTGTGTGTATGTTTGTATTTGTGGTGTGTGTGTATGTGTATGTGTGAGAGAGAGAGAGAGAGAAAGAGGTTAGATCAGCTCTATCTCTATCTCTCTCCCACCAAATTCAGCAAGTCACCATCAGTCAAAATTCATATTAGTGGTCCCCGGTATTTAAAATTGTGAGTTTGGTAGTCCCTGAGGTCCAAAAGTTGGTGACCCCTGCTCTAGAATTATGCCCAGCAAATATATATCTGGTTTCCAATCTATCTTCTGCTTAATTATTTTTTCCACCCAGCTCTCTATTTTCTCCCAATATTCTTTTGCTTTGGTGCAAGTCCACCACATGTGGTAGTAAGTCTCTTGGGTATGATTTTTGCCAATCTTTCAGGTGGTAGATGCCACCTATAAAATGAATTATATAAATTTTCTTTATATGCTGAAGCCATCATCAATTTATAGTTTTTTTAATTATTATGTTTTATTTGTCAATTGCTTACAAGATAATAGGTATAAGTAAAATCATAATTGTGAATACATGGATAAATATAAGAAATATATATATATATATATATATATATATATATATATATATATATATATATATATATATATATATATATATATATATATATAAGAAATATATATATACTTTGTATTACAACACCCTGTTAAGCCCCAATTAAGGGAGAAAGCATACTGCTTTCTTTTCTGTCTTTCGGCTCATCACCAGAGACCATACCGACAGAAAGCTATTTGTTTCGTTGCCTTTTTGTTTACATGTGTGTAAGGTTTTTAAGCTGATAATTTTAAATAATAAATAAGGGAGACTAGTATAGATCTATTTCGAGCTAGTTAGCTCTCTTCAGCTAGCCATACCCTTACTGGGATTCGAACCAGGGAAGTATTACATGTGAGGCAGTTGTAATTGCCACTACACCACTGGCTCTCTCCTTATCAGCTCAGGCAGGGGAATAAGTATATACTTTGTATTACAACACCCTGTTAAGCCCCAATTAAAGTATATACTTATTCTTATATTTATATTTATAAGTATAAAGTATATACTTATACTTATATTAAGTATATACTTATAAAGTATATACTTATATACAATTAAAGTATATACTTATTCCCCTGCCTGAGCTGATAAGGAGAGAGCCAGTGGTGTAGTGGCAATTACAACTGCCTCACATGTAATACTTCCCTGGTTCGAATCCCAGTAAGGGTATGGCTAGCTGAAGAGAGCTAACTAGCTCGAAATAGATCTATACTAGTCTCCCTTATTTATTATTTAAAATTATCAGCTTAAAAACCTTACACACACACACACACACATATATATATATATATATATATATATATATATATATATATATATATATATATATATATATATACATATATATACTTTATATTACAACACCCTGTTAAGCCCCAATTAAGGGAGAAAGCATGCTGCTTTCTTTTCTGTCTTTCGGCTCATCACCAGAGACCATACCGACAGAAAGCTATTTGTTTCGTTGCCTTTTGTTTACATGTGTGTAAGGTTTTTAAGCTGATAATTTTAAATAATAAATAAGGGAGACTAGTATAGATCTATTTCGAGCTAGTTAGCTCTCTTCAGCTAGCCATACCCTTACTGGGATTCGAACCAGGGAAGTATTACATGTGAGGCAGTTTTAATTGCCGCTACACCATCTGGCTCTATCCTTATCAGCAGAGACAGGGGAATAAGTATATACTTTGTATTACAACTTCCCTGGATCGAATCCCAGTAAGGGTATGGCTAGCTGAAGAGAGCTAACTACCTCGAAATAGATCTATCCTAGTCTCTCTTATTTATTATTTAAATTATCAGCTTAAAAACCTTACACACACACACACACACACACACACACACACACACACACACACACACACACACACACACATATATATATATATATATATATATATATATATATATATATATATATATACTTTGTATTACAACACCCTGTTAAGCCCCTATTAAGGGAGAAAGCATGCTGCTTTCTTTTCTGTCTTTCGGCTCATCACCAGAGACCATACCGACAGAAAGCTATTTGTTTCGTTGTCTTTTCTTTACATGAAAGAAAGGTTTCTTAGGATGGTAGATATTTTTTCGTTTGTGCAGAATGCTGTTTTAATGTTGTGTTTTTGGAGGATCTTGCTGATTTTGTCAGTAGTGCCATTTATATATGGGAGGAGGGCTTTGCCATTTTCTTGTTCTCTGTCTTGGATTTTGGTTGGGGTTTCTTTTTGGATTAGGTGAGTAATCTTTCTTCTTTGGAATCCATTTGCTGTTAGTACATTAGTGAGAGTGTGTAGTTCGGTTTTTAGGTGTTGTTCATCGGCTAAGCATTTTGTTCTGGAAAAATAAAAGGAAAAATATCCACCATCCTAAGAAACCCTGAAGACAAAATTGAGTTAGAAAACCAAGGAGTATACGAAATCCCATGCACCTCCGGCCCCACCACATACATTGGACAAACTAACAGAAGGATAAGTGCACGCATTGAAGAACACAAGAACTCAATCAAAAAAGAACCGACCTCTTCCCTGGTCCAATACCTCAAAGCCACAGGACACAAGATTGACTTTAAAAATACCAGAACTATCGCCAAAACTGAACACTTCAACAACAGAATAATCAGAGAAGCCATAGAGATAGAAAAACGCCCACACAGCATGAATAAACGAGATGACACCTCCTGCTACCAGCCATTTGGAAACCCGCCCTCATTAACAAAAGAGTACCTAACATAAAGGACACCAGACCCACACCCACGAGGGCCACACAAGAAACTACCACCACACTTCCATGCAGAAAGCAGACTCACACCCACACAGAAGATGAAACACGACCACGGACCAGAAGCCGTACCACAGCTGCATCACTACCTGCTTCAAACCCCCCCAACCCATACATGAAGGGAACTGATGCCCACCATGAAGATGTGGCACGACCACGAACGCGAAGCCAAACAATAGGATCACAGTTTACCAGCTCAAATCCCCCAGCAACTGAGACTAACCGGAGTACAACCAAACCCCCACCAGAACAGAACACACCCCCAGCCAATCAGAACACAGCCAACCCCCCAACCAATCAGAACACAGCCAAACCCCAAACCAATGAGAACACACCCCCACCCATTCAGAACACAGCCAAGCCCCCACCCAATCAAGTCACACCCCCACTAGTAGTTAAAAGGAAGAAGCAGCTGCAAGCTCACATCACTCTGAGAAGCACAAGGCCGAAGACACAAGCCTGAAGATGATGAATGAGACTTCATCGAAATGTCGCCTAGATATTTCCAACTCTACGCGGAAGAAAACCTGAAGAACCAAAGATCCACATACAAATACCCGCGAAAATCTCCGAAAACATATATATATATATATATATATATATATATATACACACACACACTTTGTGTTACAACACCCTGTTAAGCCCCAATTAAGGGAGAAAGCATACTGCTTTCTTTTCTGTCTTTCGGCTCATCACCAGAGACCATACCGATAGAAAGCTATTTGTTTCATTGTCTTTTGTTTACATGTGTGTAAGGTTTTGAGCTGATAATTTAAATAATAAATAAGAGAGACTAGGATAGATCTATTTTGAGCTAGTTAGCTCTCTTCAGCTAGCCATACCCTTACTGGGATTCGAACCAGGGAAGTATTACATGTGAGGCAGTTGTAATTGCCACTACACCACCTGGCTCTATCCTGTTCAGCTGAGGCAGGGGAATAATTATATACTTTGTGTTACAACACCTTGTTAAGCCCCAATTAAGGGAGAAAGCATACTGCTTTCTTTTCTGTCTTTCGGCTCATCACCAGTCGGTATGGTCTCTTGGAGCCAAACCAAACTTGGAGCCAAACCAAAACCTGGAACATCATATCACAGCCACCCGCTCAGGATATCACATCACAGAACTCAGGAGGCTACACCACAAAACCTCAGGATGTTGCAACTCAGCCAACGACTCAGGAGATTACAATACAAGAAATAGGATGTCACAAGATTAAAACTCAGAAGGTCATCACACAGGCCATTACACAGGTCATTACGACCCAGCAGATTACAGCACAAGACTCAGGATGTCACAAGATTAGTACTCAGAAGATCATCACAGAGCCCATTACCCAGGTCATTACGATCCAGGAGATGACAGCAAAAGACCCAGGATGTCAAAACAATAAAACTCAGAAGGTCATCACACAGCCCATTTCCCAAGTCGTTACAACACAGGAGGCTGATAGACACATAGCCAATACCTCAGCCACACATGTTCTTAAGAAAAAGCCAGCCAAATTTGTTTGTTCTGGTTTTGGGAGTTGTTAATGGTACATATAGTTTGATGATTCTTTTGACTTCAAGTAAAAATATGTTGAAATGGTCTTCTACAGTATTACATCCAGAGAATAGAAATTGCCAAACAAGTGATGAAAGATTGTTATTGTTAACATAGTTGCCTTTTTTGAAGTTATAGTTGGAGATTCTATTGTTGTGATGATTTTTGTGTGGTTGTATGTTGAGACAAAAGTCAATTATGCTGTGGTCACTATTGGAAAAGGGTTCTTTAATTTATATTCCATAAATTGAATTCAAACTATTGCAGAAGAAGAGATTGAGGCAGTTGTTAAGTCTAGTGTTCTTGGTTACTAGATGTTCTAGTCTCAGATTTGTTACTGCATTGTAGAAGGTTGCATGTATGGGTTCAGTTGTACATTCATTAAGGGTCCAGTTAATATGAGGTAGATTGAAGTCAACAAGAAAGATAAAAGCGTGTGGGCAGGATGCTGCCTGTGTTAGTAGTGTATTTAGCTTGTTTGCATGTTTGATGTCATAATCAGGGGCTCTGTAATATAGTAAGAACCGAAACGTGATATTTATAGTTCCTTTCCCAATTTTTTTTCCATCTCTCTAATTCTATATTATGACTGAAATTTTTGCCCAAGCAATCATTGTTTCTTTGACTTGCTCCTCCTCCATTTTGTATATCAATAGATAATTATATGCTTTTTTAATCAGTTTTTCGCCTGTCCCCATTAGTATCTTATCTATTTATTTATTTAGACTCCATGTTTTAACATCCTTCTCATATCTTGTTTGTATCTGGAGGTATGGGCCACCAAGCTAAATCCACCCCTTGACTCTGTAATTGTTGTCTAGTTTCTAATTCACAATCCTGATTGAAAATGTATTTATGGAATACAATGTTTTCAAAGTTGATAAGATTTGGATATATTAATGCTTCCATGGTGCAGAGCCACACTGGAATTTTCATAGAATATTGTGTTTTAATTTTTTTCCTATACACTGAGTAGCTTTCTTGTTCCCTATTATTATATTTCACTTTTTTTCTCAAATTATGTCCAATGTTTGCAGAGACATGCTTATCATTTTTATACTATCTATTTCTAAAGCGTTACATAAATACAGTAAAAACCTGATTACCATTTTATGAAGATATAGTTAACACATTAATATAAAATATCAGTTTTGGATTTGTTAGGTTTCTTTCAAATACAAAATGTGTTGAGTTTGTGAATCTTGAACATTTATCTCCATTTTTAAAAAGACTGCCATTATTTGAGCAGATTCCTTTGCATAGCCTTTAAGTAATAAATCATATTAATTGAACTTGATTATATGTAACTGTATTTTTTTCTGCCTGACATTGATTTCCACTCCAAAAAGTTTTTCTGGGGAACAACAGAAACAACTAATATTGATCAGAAGCAGTGTCTCACCACTGAACAATTGACACTCTCCTGCACTGTATGTCCAATTTGTGCAACTTTGCAGCACTCCAATTTTTATAACAAATGAAGAATTAGGATCTATCTGCACCCTTTGCTTCTCTGACATCAGCAGCACCCTCAGTACTCCAATTTGTGTCACAAAAGAATCATGGAAGCTCACCAGAAAGATTCAGAAGAGGATCAGAATGGACAAGAGCCTTCAAAGCACAAGGAGAGTTGTTTGTGGGAACCTGAGCAGTGCATTTCCCAATCTTACAGGCCTTACAGACCTCTTAGGAATGGGGTGAGATCAATAGTAGTTAGTTTGAGTTTAAAGGAATGAGGGTTTGAGGATGTAACAACAGAGTCAGCTAGTGCATTCCAGGCATTGACCACTCTGTTGCTGAAGTCGTACTTTCTGCAATCAAGTTTGGAATAGTTAACATTGAGTTTGTATCTATTGTATTGTTTGCTCTTGTATTGCTCTTGTATTGTTACGATTGAAGCTGAAGTAGTATTGACTGGTAGGATATTGTAGCAGATAATTTTGTGTACTACACTTTAGTCCAACCATAGGCAATGTAGTTCAAGATTGTCCAAACCCAAAATTTCAAGCCTGGTGATATAGGGTATTCTGTTGCAAGCAGAGGAGGGTAGTACTCTTCTCATAAAATACTTCTGGACTCGCTCAATTGTATTAATGTCTGATATACAGTGTGGATTCCAAACTAATCAGCTGTATTTGAGTATTGGTCTAGCAAAGGTTTTGTATGCCCTAGTTAGCAATTCAATATTCCCAGAGGAGAAACTTTATAAGATTAGATTTACAACTCTTAATGCCTTTTTGGCAATGCTGTTACAGTGAGCTCTAGTGCTTAAATCATTAGATATGAGCATCCCAAGGTCCTTGACAGAGTGAGGGTCATCAACGAGATCATATCCGCCTAGCTTGTATTTGGTATACTGATTTTTTTTACTAATGTGTAGGACAGAGCATTTGTTGGTCGAGATTTGGAGTTGCCAGATGTTTGACCATTCAGACACATAATCAAGGTCTCTTTGAAGGATAGTAGCATTGTCGGTGGTATTGAATAGTTTTACATAATCTGTGAAGAGGATGCAGTTACTTATAAGATGATTGCAAAGGACATTTATATAGAGTATAAAGAGTGTGTGTTATGAGCATTCAAAAATAAAACAACAGGCTTTTGATAATCTGAGTTATAGGATGCTTTATTAGGGAAAATACTGCAGTATTGGACTCAGTTAACTCTAGAAAAGAAACATTTTCTAAGAGGAAGGAGATGCCCTCCTTTCAGTGAATACAGCTTATATAGATTTATCAAATCACATAATACTTCCTTTTTCCATATATGGACGTTATACAACCTTCCATGGAAAACTTCCAACATTTTCAGATGTCCTGTTTTTCACATTCCAGAAAAATTGTAAGGAAACATTAATATTCCTTAATGTGACATTTATAATGTCAGAGAGCCCCAGTACAAATGTCCTCTAACATATGCCAATAAATTGTCTCACAAAAACACATTTCATGACTGTTCTGAGCTTTAAAAGGTCAAACTGCGAACACAAAATGGCTTCAGTTTGGTTCTTTATATTCTCAAGTATAATATCCAAATTTTACTCATAACAATGTGGGTCCTAGAAGTCTGCCTTGGGACAGTACATTCACTTTCAGATCAATTTGGGATCAGAGTGCTTGAAACATCAAATCCCATTATAAATTGGAGGCTGGAACTTTGTCTTTTGTGACTTCAACTTACTAACTTGTCCAAGTACAAGCAACAGACCAAAAGATCCATTGCAGTCATTGGCAGAACACCCCAAAGGTGGCAGAACTGAGTTACCAGTTAAATGCACGGATTTCCCAGATGTTTTTGGGCAGGAAGAAGAAGTCCTTCTCCATATAGAAACCACAGCTGTGCTACAGACTTGGTCCTGAAGGATGGAGTTAAAATACTCACTTAGATGTGGTACCCCATGTCAGTTAGGAGATGCCCCAGTTCTGATTTACCTGGATCAAAGCACAGAAAACCCTCAACCAGTTTTTAGGTACAACTGAGGGGTGACCTCCAGGGAATTCCACCAGATAATGTATCCCCAGTTTCATTTGAGTAGGGCTGATGAGGGAAAGGACAGAATAGTAGTAACCCCTTCTTTGAGAGAGGAAGTGTATTAGCTTCACCATGATGACTGAAGAGCAAGGCATGAGAAATGGTTGCTGGAATTGGTTATGTCTAGTTTAATGAAAAGAAGGAATAGGGGTGACATTATAATTGTGTTCCAATATCTACGGGCTTGCCATAAAGATGAAGAGGTCAACCTAATCTCCAAAGCACCTGAAGGCAGAACAAGAAGCAATGGATGGAAAGAACTCAGGAGAGAACCAACTTAGATCTAAGGAGAAATTTCCTGACAGTTAGAACAATTAATCAGTGGAATGACTTGCCTCCAGAAGTTGTGGGTGCTCTATTACTGGAAGTTTTTAAGAAGAGATTTTGACAACCATTTGTCTGAAGTAGTGTAGGGTTTCCTGCCCATGTAGGGGGTTGGACAAGAAGACTTCCAAGGTCCCTTTCAACTCTGGTATTCTGTAGAAATAATAAAGGTGGAAATATATTGTAAAAAATAAAATAATGAAATAAAAATAGGTTAAATTAAAACAAAGTAAAATAAATCTGATATGGCAAGTAAGAAAGATTAGAAGATGAAATGTGCAATGACGTGATATAAATTCAATACAATTTGAATTGAGCTGTCTTTTCTATGCCATCAATAAGAGGTTGACTGTTATGCTTTATTAAAATTCCCATGAATAATTTATTTATTTATTTATTTTGTCAAATGATAATAAGATTACAGTTATAAGTATAGACATTGTTATGAGTACATGAAATGGATACATATAAGAAAAATAAAAAGAAACAATAGGACAGGGATGGTAGGCACATTGGTATGCTTATGCATGCCCCCTACAGACCTCTTAGGAAAGGGGTGAGGTCAATAGTAGACAGTCTAAGGTTAAAGTTTTGGGGTTTGGGGAAGAAACCACAGAGCCAGGTAGAGTATTCCAGACATTGACCACTCTGTTGCTGAAGTCATATTTCCTGCAATCAAGTTTGATGCGGTTAACCTTGAGTTTGTATCTATTGTGTGCTCTTGTATTGTTGTAGTTGAAGGTGAAAGATTCATTGACATATAGGACATTGCAATATATAATTTTATATACTATTCTTAGATCAGACCAAAGGCGACATACTTCTAGGTTGTCTAGATCTAAAATTTCAAGTCTGATGGCATAAGGTATTCTGCAACAAGTAGAGGAGTGAAATATTTCTGGACTTTCTCAATTGTATTAGTATCAGATACGTAATGCGGGTTCCAGACTGATGAGCTGTATTCAAGTATTGGTCTAGCAAATGTTTTGTATTCTCTAGTTAGTAGTGTGATATTACCTGAGAAAAAGCTACATAGGCTTAAGTTAACAACTCTTAATGCCTTTTTGGCTATGTAGTTACAGTGGGCTCTAGCACTTAGGTCATTAGAAATGAATACTCCAAGATCCTTGACAGAGTTTGGATCATCAACAAGGTCTTGATTATTCAGCTTGTATTTTATTTTCTGATTTTTTTTTTTTGCCAATATGTAAGACAGAGCATTTATTTCTTGAGATTTGAAGTTGCCATTTGTTTGACCATTCTGATATATGGTCAAGATCTTTTTGAAGGGTAGCAGTATTGTCTGTGGTGTTGAATAGCTTTACATTATCAGCTAAGAGAATGCAGTTGCTCTTAATATGATCACAGAAGTCATTTATGTAGGAAGGCAGGGCTGGTGTCATGGCAGTACAATGTGCGATCTTGAATCTCCAAGATCGCCATCAATATCTTCATTGCTGGATGCTCCTTTTGGACCTAAACCATACTGAAAAGTTGGTGAAAGTAAAGAGCACATCCTGCTGATCCCAGGGACACTGCAAAGTGCCTGATAGATCCAGGAGAAGCTCTTTCTGCGGATGGCAAAGAGGTAGCCATTAAAGCTGCTGAAGCTGTGACAGCTCCAAACAGAAGAGAATGGAAAGAGAAAGTGTGTCGGTTTGGTGAGATGACTTTTTTAAACTTTATTACCTGTGAGAACACCCTAAGAAAAAGAGAGAAATTATAAAATTGAAGACAGAAGTGACTAAGTGGCGATTTTAAACAGGAAGTCAAAATTAGTGACTTTTCTTTTTGTTATCGCTGGATTGTTTATGTATGCTGTTTCACTTTGGAACTGGCCTGGTTATTTTTTATCTTTTCTTTTTTGTCCTTATAATACTGTAGGTTAGAGATTTCTTTTTAGTTTTTCTCTTAAGCTTTTTAATTACTTTTTGCTCTTTAAAATACTTAATTTTTTGGTTTTGGAAAGAGGAGGGGGGAAGTGAAAGTAGAGGAAAATTTGTAACACTGCCATCCAGAGGCTTGGAAACATTGTTTTTCTTTCACTTTCTGAGACTAGACAAAGCTGAGAAAAAGCTGAGGCTTGTTTTCAAGGACTTTGAGATGGTTTGATAAGATAGAGGGAAGAGCATGGAAGAGTGTTATTACAGGTGCTCTTCTGGGTTTCTATCAGTGGCTGGAGTCTGGTCTTGAAAGAAAGTTTGGAATTTACAGAAAAAAGATTACAAGAGCTTAGAGAAGAGAGTCATAAAAATTGTTTGGAAGTTAACAAAAAGCCTTAGATATTAAACAAGTGCAGTGTGTTTTTTCTTTTTCTCTTCTTGACAGAAAGCTGTTTTTTTTTTTTTTCTGCTTTAGGCTTGTCCTTGTCAAAGCGAAAAATTCAGCTTTCATAAATTAGAGGAAGTGAACCGTGTTTTTCTGTTGCCAGCATACTTTTTATTAAACATAACTAGGAAGAACAAAAGAAAAGCAGTACAATCTAACAAGTACAGAAGAAGAAGGTAAAACTCCTCCCCTGTAAACATGCGCAGTAAATTAGACATCACAAGACACTCATATGGTTACTATACAAACATGATTACAATTCTGGTAGATTCTGGAAGCTCAGCAGACAAATCAAAATAAATGTAGTGACACCCCCTTCTTTGTCTGGTGAGTGGACATCAGATAAGGCACATCTTCTCACACAGATATTCATGCTGAGCAGCAGCAAGTGGTTTGTTGAGCATGTCAGCAATCTGATCATGTGTGGACATATACTGTAATTTAACAAAACCTTGTTTAACTAATTGCTTTATGTTCTTGTAACGAATGTCAATGTGTCTGGACCTAGAACCTATGAAATGGGTTTTGGAAATATAAACTACAGATTCATTGTCTTCCTTCACGGTGATTGGCTGGATTGGTCTAGTCCAGATATCTGTAACTAAAGCATCAAACCACGTTAAAGAATTACATGCATCTGAAACACAAGTATATTCAGCTTCAGTAGATGAACAAGAAATAAAATTTTGTTTACACACATGCTAGTAAACGGAACATCCATTTAAGAATGCCATATATCCTGAAGTACTTTTACGTGACTTTTTATCACTTGCCCAATCAGAATCTGCATAACAAAATAATTCTGCATAGTTAGTATGTGCCAGTTCTAACAACAATTTCATATTTTTCGTATGCTTTAAATATTTCAACAACTTCTTAATGCATAACCAATGAAATTGTTTTGCTTTACTTACATGTCGTGACAAAAGATTAACACTAAGTACAATATCTGGTCTAGTCCAACTACTAATGTATAACAATGACCCAATTACTGAACGATAAAGTGTTTGATCTTCAAAATCAGGATTCATGTGCCAGATTATGAAAATCTGTTTGCATAGGTATGCGAGCTGGTTTAGCATCCTTCATATTGCAATGATACAACAGTTGTTCAATCTTATCCTCTTGTGCAATACTAAACCCCTTCTGAGTTTTAGTAATCTGAACACGCAAATAAGTGTTAATGTAACCTAAAGATTTCAGTGTAAAATATTTCTGCAAAGCTTTAGCAAAACTCTCACTCATTTGCTTATATGGATCAATATAAATGATATCATCAACATAAACAAGAATTATCTCATATATATTGTCAGATCATTTTGTAAACACGCATTCATCAGTTTCAGATTTAATAAAATCCATTAAATTTAATTTGTCAGTAAGACATAAATATCACATTAAACCAGACTATTTCAGACCATAAAGACTTTTATCTAATAGCCAGGCATCCCCTTCACAACATCCACCTGAGAATCTTGATCATCAGACTGCGTGACATGAGTAGCATCATTTCTAGGAAAATAAACTCCAGGATCATTGGAGTGAATCCTGGACTACTCAGCATCTTCCTCAAAAGTAAAGGATTAAAAAACCACTATTACATGTCTGGAGTCAACGAACTTGCTGCATTTTGAATTGTCATCAATACCCATAAGTCTCATTCTCTTTGCTGCTGGACCTCCTTTCTTTGAGCTAAAGGAATATTCACCATAGCATATGAACCAAAAATATGGATACTTTTCAGATCAGGTTTATATCCATATAACATGAAGAAAGGTGTCTGATTTATTACACTACTCCAGATATGGTTAATAATGTAGTTTGCATATTTAATTGCTTCACCCCAGTATGGGAGACTAAGATTATCGTCTTCTAGGAGACAATGCATCATGGTTTGCAGGACCCCATTTCTTCGTTTTGCCACTCCATTTTCCACAGGAACGTAAGGAGCTGAGGTCTGGTGCAGAATTCCTTTCTTACACATCCAGTCCTGAAAACACTGGGACATGAATTTAACACCGCGATCACTTTGAATTCTGGCAAGGGGAACATCATGTTGGATGTTGACATAGGTTGCAAAGTCTTTAAAGATCTGAAAGATCTCTGATTTTTCTTTCATAGGAAATACAAATCCATATCTAGAATAATTATCAACAATTGTTAAGAAATATTTTCTACCACCAAGTGTTGGTGCAAATGGACCTACTATGTCTCTATGTACCAAATAAAAAATGCATGTTGACAGGCGTGTAGCGCATTTTGGAATGGCTGCTGCCTTGGATTTAGCTTTCTTGCATACAGCACAATCCAAGAATACCTTACACCCCATCAGATCCAAACCTTTTACGAATTCTGGCATCTTGCTAAGAATATGAAGACTGGCGTGCCCCAATCTTCTATACCACTTACGGATATACCTGGAATGCAAAAGTTTGCCTGTTAGTGAATTCTCAAACTCTTTTTAGAAACCTCAGGCTTGCTTTGAGCAACCTGTTTTTGACTTTTGTTGGTTTTAGGAACCTTTGAGGTAGCAACAGGATCTCTCTCTGGGACATTTCTCTCTGGGCCTGTGCCCTCTTGTTGGAAAATGTATACTTGCCTGTGCTTGTGAGGTAGACTTCGGCTTTAGGTAATGAACACCACCAGTTAATATGGTTTCAGCAACAATATTAGCCTTTTTAACCAAATAACTTGCTTTTTCAAAATGATGAACCTGGTACTTGGATACTCTTGACAAAGGACTCTGACTAAGCAAACTATTGGTTGCTGTTGTTATATAATAAACATCAGGAATAAATGCATCTAGCTCTTCAATATAAACAGTTCCTTTTCACTTGACCTGAACAGAATTATTGGAAAAAGTGTACAGTTCACACATGTCAGGTTCAGCCTCATGCATCTCTGTGTAAAGATCTTTTCTGTATGTAACATGCACTGCTGCTCCACTGTCCAAAGTCCAGAGATGTCTTCTGTCATAATCCAGATGAGATTGTGGATTGTTGGTTAATGCCAATGTGATGTGTGCAGCTTGTAGATCACGCTTGGGACCACGACGACCTTGTCTTTCGCCTCTGCCCTTACTTCTGGAATCTGTTCCTCTGGGCTGGTACGTAGTGGGCGCTGGAGATCATTGGGGACAATCCTGGATGATATGTTGCAGACAACCGCAGAATCTTGGCATCTTGGCATCCTTGGAATTAAGGGTCTTCCATGGAAGTTACGCCTTATTGGAGCTCTTGATGCAGGTGGTCCTCTCAAATGTGGCATGGCTTGCATGAATGCTTCTTCTTCAGTTAAAATTCTGCATACATGATAAACTGTGCGCTGACCAATAGGCACTTGATTAATCTTTGAAATTGCATCTTTCCATTCATAATTCAATGAGTTAATAATAACACTTATCATTTGAAACTCATCCACAGCATAACCTTGTTCAGCAAGTTCTTTTCTCTTTCCTTTCAGTTTTGTTAAATGTTCTCCAATAGATACAACAGATTTCAATTTTGAACCATGAAAATCAGTTAAGGGCAAACATGTAGATTCAATCGAAATAGGCTGGTAACATGCTTCTAATTGAGCCCAAATTTGTTGGGCAGTTGCATCAGGTGAAAAAATAATCTGCAGTTCAGTGTCCATTGACATCAATAATGTTGTGCATGCTTTAATATCCAATCCTCTTATGTCGGGAGGCCAAGGTTGTGTTGGTGGATTTAACACCATACAGTGTGTACCTTCTCTATGAAGTAAAATGCTCACTTCACTGACCCATGCCTTGTAATTTTGTCCTGAGTACTTTAATTTTGAATCACCAGTCAGTGGGGTGATAGAAGATTGTTGAAGAGGAACTTGTATAACTTGTGCTGGTTGAGCAATATCTGCTTGGGCACCAGGAGGTGCTGGAGCTGGCACAGGTGCCAGCACTGGTTGACCTGCTGAAGGTATCTGTACAATTGAAGCAGCAGCTGGAGGTGGTATAACGGCTTGTACATTGGACTGACTTATTGACAACTTTGTAAAAGCTCTTTGTAAATTTCATAATTGTTCATGTATTGTATGCAAGTCATGAGCAGATAGTGCTACAACATTAGAAATGGCAGAAGCTCTTGCTGTTTCAGCTGAGTCAGTATTACGAAACATATCACAAGATAGCTGTGATGTAGGCAAAGCTCTCTGCTCTGATTGGTCTGACACCACTCCCTTGTGACCAACTTGTGGATGGTCCCTTGGCTTCAATGAAGAAGGCAAGATGGAGGACTCAGGAACTCCAACCACACCCTTATCTGGCTGAAGGGATAGGGCAAAAGCCTTAGCTTGCTGTAGGCTGTCTTCAAAAACTGCAATCTGTTGCATATAATCCTGCACAACTTTCTGACACGTTGTCTGCTCAGGACTCAATGGAGAATAATGAATTTCACCTTCCTCTTTGGGTGAAAAATGCTCAGCTGGCTGCATAACTTTAGGCTTAGAACCAAACTTTTCATATTCTTTGGCTTCTGGTTTCTCAGGTTGAGAATAGGAGTATGCATCATAAATGAAAGATGGTACAGACCTGATTTCTTGTCCTCCCATAGCAATGTCCTCCAGACGAGTAGGAGAAGCAAGCGGTGTCTGCCAAAGTCTTATCTCCTCCTTAAGTACTTCAAATGATAATAAATCTTCCTCTGACCAAGCCCTCCATTTTGCTTTTCTAGTGTGGCATCATATAATTAATTAGAGTTAAACACAAATTCCTCAGATTTTGTGAACTAACTGACTAAAAAAACTTAACCGCTGACTATCAAAGCAACCGGCAAAGAAAAACATCATAAATTCACAACCATCCTCTGCTACCAAATGTCAAAGCGAAAAATTCAGCTTTCATAAATTAGAGGAAGTGAACTGTGTTTTTCTGTTGCCAGCATACTTTTTATTAAACATAACTAGGAAGAACAAAAGAAAAGCAGTATAATCTAACAAGTACAGAAGAAGAAGATAAAACTCCTCCCCTGCAAACATGCGCAGTAAATTAGACATCACAAGACACTCATATCTTGGTTACTATAGAAACATGATAACAATACTGGTAGATTCTGGAAGCTCAGCAGACAAATCAAAATAAATGTAGTGACAATCCTCTACTTTCCCTCCTCCCTATTAGCTATTTATTTCTGGTGGACATTTGGGATTCTGGGTTTTTTTTTCTTTTGGAACTTATTGTTTTCTTTTTTAAAGCCCATCTCTTTTTATTATTTGAATAGTTCCTTTTTTTTCCCTTCCTTTTTTTATTTCTTTTTTTATATTGGATTTAATGGTGGTATTTCTTTTTCTTTTTTTATCTCTGAGATAATTTTTTTTATGGAATTTTTGGGCCTATTCTATTTTGATTAATTGGATTAAGATGTTGAAGAACCTGAAGAATTTTATTTTCTCTTCCACTTTTTATATTGATTGATTTTACAACTCTCCTTTTTTGGTTGTTTGGTTTTTCCTTGCCAACTAATTAATTGATTGGATTAAGGTATACAAGAACCTGAAGAACTTCTTTTTTCTTTTACTTGGTTTTTCCTTTTTTCCCCTTGCTACTTTTACTTGGAATTACAATTGTCTAACATACGAGTGGATTAAGGTTTAGAACAATCTGAAGATTTGGAATTGTTTGCAACATTATAACCTTTTGTGAAATGAGCAGGAAACTAACGGCGGCTGGTTCTTCAATCCCCACTTTTTCCTCTTCACCATGAACAGGTCAACAATCAATACAGACAATGTTGTAGCAAGAAAAAGAACAGAAAAAGGTCAAAGTTATCTACACATTAACAATGAACAAATACTAATAATATTTGCTTATCCTTTTTACTGAACTTTCCTTATATAATTGGTGTTTTCTTTTATACTTTTACATTTCTAACTTCTGTTTCTAGCCATTGATAAAAGAAATCCCATGTTAAAAAGTATTCTAAGCCTTCTCCTCGATTGTAAATTCTTTAAATTTCTGCACATTGTAATATTTTTTATTCATTTTCATATGTTTGTTTTTCCATTTTGTGCAAACACAATTCTAGCAGCAAATTAACATGTGTAAAATTAAATAGAATACCCAACAAAATATTTCTGGTTTTAAATCCATATGCTGCTTTACCATTGTTTTAACCATGACAACACTAACAGGATTTGAATTTAAGCTTGTATTCTGATTGGTTGTCAGACTCCCATGGGGCCATGCAGGGGCAACTCTGTAGGCTGTCCTGAGTCCCAGACTTGGTTGAGCCTTTCTGGATGATGATGTAATGAAAGGGCTTTGGGCAATTCCTATTATAGCTCTACCTGGAATAGATCTTTGTTATGTAAAACAGACTGGCCTAGGCCAGAGTAATGGCCCATTAGCAAAGGTGGGGGGCTGAGTTTCTGCCTCTCTTGAGTTTCTACTTTTCTTTTTAGGGGAAATATTCTGCCTTTTTAATATATCCTAAAATATTTCATTTTCCTGGGAGAGGAGTGGGTTTTAACTTCCAACAGTGAAAAACTGTATCTTTCTTGTTTGTTGGACCCCATGCTGATAAGACTGTACATTGTTGGGTGAAAAAGGAGATCCCTTCTGTTACCTTAGTCCTCACTGTCCACAATCAAGTTCAATCAAAGCACAATATTGTTTTATGTCTTTTACAGTAGTAGCTGATAGGCAAGGATGAAAAGACAACAGAGTTTGACTGCTTTCTTTGACAAGAAACCAAGAATGGAACAATCAGAATCAGACACAACAGATCCACAACCATCAGGGTCACAAGCAGCACTGCCACCAATTGAACGTGGAGAAAGCAGCAAGTCATTCTCCGAAACTGAAAGCCTTCCTGATCTTCCAGACTGCTGGACACTGCAGCAATATAGAAGTTTTCAAGAGAAGTATGAGGGACTGGAAGTTTCGAAGAAAAAATTAGGTTGTAAGTACTGCGCAAAACATGACTTTACAGTAAAGAAAGGTGTTCATGTGTCCAAGGAGTGGAAACATTACAAGATTTATGCATCAGGGACAACTAAAAAAGTTCAGCAAGCTTCTCTGAGGAAAAAAATGAAAGACTATTTTACATCTAAAGCTCATGCAATTTGCAGTGATAACTTAAAACAAGGGGAGCAGGATGCTATAACGAAATCAGTAGATAAGATGTCTGACAAATATTTAGCTACTACTTGTAGAGTATATTTGACAGTTTACAGTTTGGCACAAAGATGTAAACCATTTTCAAACATAGAAGGACAGGTAGAATTGCAAACTGTTATGGGTGTAGATCTTGGAGTAGGATTGCATTCACGGCCAATTGCAGTGAAACTAGTTAATTTCATTGCAAAAGAAATTAAAACCAAAATGTTTAATAGCATTATTGAACAGAACCTGAAAATATGTTTAATTATTGATGAAGCCTCAACGCTATCATGCAAACCAGTTGTGATAGTTTTCGTAAAAGTTGAGGATTCAGATATCCCACTAACAATTTTTATTGAGCTTGTTGAATTGGAAAAACAAGATGCACAAACAATATGTTCTTCAGTTTTGGAAAGTTTACATAATGTTGGGTTTACTACAGACTATCTGCAAAAAAATTTAATAGCATTTTGCTCTGATGGTGCCAGTGTTATGCTTGGAAGAAAATCTGGAGTGAGCACAAGAATAGCAAAAGACTTCCCTAACATCATCATATGGCACTGCTTAAACCATCACCTCCAACTTGTTTTAGATGATTGCATAAAGGACATTAAGCAACTAAATCATTTCAAAATATTTCTTGACAAGATACACAGTATTTTCCATAAATCCTGTAAGAGCCAAAATGAACTGTTTGAAATATCCTGTCAGATCCATGTATCTGTCATTTCTTCAGAGGAAGAAGAAAACGGGGGGGGGGAACTGATAAAGAAATCCTTTCTTGATGTAACCTGAATATATTTAACCTTATATCGAATATGCACACCCATACAATGGCTTCTCTCCCCCCCATACAATGGGGGGGAGAGAAGCCAGATGGCCAAAACCTAACACCTCGGAGTGGCACAGCCAGGAGATGAGGGTCCATAAAACTCCACAATGAAGTGCTCTGGGAAATCTCCAAAAACAGTCCGTTCTAAAAAGGGGGTGGGGGAGGAAGTTAGGTACGTCTTGGGAAAGCTACATGAGAAAAAACCTTCCAAAAAGGGAAGAATCCCCTCCCAGAGGGGAATTAACATATTGGCTTTTGTTTCCCTAAGTAAACATTGGGATGGGGGGGGGATTCTAAACTCCCTTATCTATCACTGTATGCCTGAGGGACCTCAGACGCTGCTTTGAATTCCTACTGGACTGTCTCATCTCAATAAAGGATTCCTTTTGATAAGTTTGTTTATCAGAAGTTCATTCTTATTGTTTGAATGGGAAGAAGTTCCGTAGCCTGACATATCCAAAGACTTGGAATTGAAATTGTAAAGATAGGTAGAGTTTTGGGATCAAGATGGGCTGCCTGTAGTTTAAGGTCAACCCTAGCTGTGTGGCGTGCTTATCCAGTGCTACATCAGTACTTTCATGCAAATGAAAAATACTCCGGTATGGCTGTCCGTCTTGAAAACATATATTTTTTAAATGATTTGGCATTGATGTTCGATATTCTCAATGAAATATCTCTTCTGTCAAATGCACTGCAAGAAAGAAATACAGATATCATAAAGGCTGAAAAACTTGTGCTGAGATCAATTAAAGCATTTGAAGTGCTCAGACAGAGAAAGGGTCCCTACGAAAACAAGGTTGATGGATTATTTACTTCAGAAACCTTCAAAAATATAAAATTTGTACAAAATAATCGATTTGTTGGACTTCCTTGGCAAAGACTTTTGGAAAGCATAATAATAAATTTGAAGAAAAGACTAATGGATTGTCAATATTTAAAAACAGGTAGCCAATTGCAAGACACCACAAATAAATTACAATTTCTCCATTTTTTGGAGCCAAATTACTGGAAAATTGAGGAAGTCATAGTTCCATGGCCAGAAGCTGAAGAACAATTGCTTACCTTTAATGAAATCTTTAATTACAAAATTAATATCAATGATTATAGGAATTTCATAGAAAATGTTTTAAAAGATTCGAAGAACTATACAATTCCTGACAGTATTAAAAAAGCTAAAGATATTGTCAGAACAATTGCTGTAAGTTCAGCAGAAGCGGAAAGGGGTTTTTCAAAAATGAATCTTATATGTTCAGAACAGAGAAGTTGGCTAACTGTTTCTAACATAACCAATCTGATGACCATTAGTGTGATTGCCCTACCTCTAAAAGAATGGGACCCTCTTCCTACTGTCAAAAAATGGTTACGAGCACACCATCACACAGCCAATGATTCAAGGGTGAAAACTAAGAAAAGTGCAAGCAAAGAGGGCACCAATGAAAGAACATTGTGGAAACATCTCAAATAACACTTTCATGTAAGTACTAGGACTTGTGTGTATCTCCTTCATAGTTTGTGTGTGCTGTTGTTTTATTCTTGTTTAAGCAGTAAGTGCGTGAAATTAAAAACTTAAGAGAATACCTTCTTTCTGCAGGTCATTCATTAGGCCAAAGAAGTCTGAGACATTGAAGACACAGAGCACTGTTATCATTCTTAACTAAGTACTTGTGTGTACTTCCTGTATTGTTTTGTGTACTTATTTTATTATTTAAGTAGTAAGTACACAAAATAATAAACTACCTTTTTGTGTATCTTCTTTTTGTAGATCATTAGGGCAAAAAAGTCAGTGACGTTGACTTGGCCACACCCAGCCAGTCACATGACCTCCAGGCCACACCCAGCCAGTCACATGACCTCCAGGCCACGCCTACCCAGTCACATGACCGCCAGGCCATGCCCAGCCAGTCACATGACCGCCAGGCCACGCCCACCAAATAGGCCACAACCACACAGTCACATGACCTCTAGGCCACGCCCACAAAATAGGCCACGCCCACAGAACCGGTAGTAAAAAAAATTGAATTTCACCACCGAGGCAATCCTGTATATATTTTAAGACCAGTCTCTCAAAACACTTCATAATTATGGGTGTGAGAGCTACTGGTCTATAGTTATTTAAAGTATCAGAAGAGGGCTTTTTGGGAACTGGAATAATAATGGAAGTTTTGAGACAAGATGGAACAATGGCTTTTGTAAGAGAAAGGTTAAAAATGTTTGTAAACATGCCTGCGAGCTGGTCAGCACATGTTTTGAGTACTTTCCCAGGTACCCCATCAGGGTCAGTGGCCTTTTTCACATTCACTGCTCTAAGCACCTGCTTCACATCATACTCTTGTACTGTGAACAGCTGAGTACCAGTGGTTTGTAGAGGCAGTGTGTTTGAAGACCTATTCAGTTCAAATTGGGCAAAGAAGCAGTTCAATTCTTCTGCCAGTGATGTGTCCTTATTGATAGATATAGGGTTGCTGCCCCTGTAGTTAGTGCTGTGTTTAATTCCCTGCCAAGCCCGTTGTGGATCATTATTTATGAAGTAGTCCTCAATCTTCCCTTTATTGTCCTTTTTTGCCTCTTTGATGTCCCGCCTCAGTTTTGCTCTTGCCTTGTTATACCAAACCCTGTCCTTAGACCTGAATGCCATATCACGTGTACTGAGAAATAATTGCATGTCCTTGTTCATCCAGGGCTTCTGGTTTGGAAAAATTCAGATGCACTTATTCACAGTAACGGTATTCACACAGGTCAGGATGTAAAACAATACCGTTTTTGTATATTCCTCCAAATCCTCTTGTTTAAATAAATTCCAATTAGTATTTGAGAAACAATCCTGCAGCTGATCAAGTGCTCCCTCTGGACAGATCCTGATCATATTTCTTTATTAGTTTTTCATCAGTCTAATTCTGGTCTTATTCTATACATTCTTTATTAAAACCTATTTTAGCATCTTTCTCATATCGAGATTGTATCTGCAGTTGTGACCACCTTGCTATATCCACCCCTTGTCTACTCAGTTCTTGTCCAATAATGATAGTAAAATGAAATCTGATAATTTGAGTTGTGAACAGATGGGAGAGAGAGGGAGAAAGAAAGAGAGAAAGACAGAGAGAGGGATAGGGAGAGGAAGGAAAGAAGGAAGGAAGGAAGGAAGGAAGGAAGGAAGGAAGGAAGGAAGGAAGGAAGGAAGGAAGGAAGGAAGGAAGGAAGGAAGGAAAAGAAAAAAGAACATGGGAAAAACTTTCAGATTTTGCAGCAGAAATTCAAATCCAGAAAACACACTTTTTTATATACAAAATTATGTATATAACTTCTTTCTATATATAATAACATATTAAATAAAGTTTACAATACCAATAGTAGATTTTTCCAACTGGTAGAAAGTTATAGGCAAAACACAAGCAGAGAGGAAAAATAGTTTCACTTTAGTTCATCAGGCAAGCAAGTAAGTTTCACTTTGTTTTAGAGCTGAGAGCATGGAGCTAAGCCATGCCTAGATTCTCTCTTAAGTTTCAGCCCCCATTTCAGTCCTCATTGACTGACCTTATTAAACAAGTCTTTGCCAGTTCATGAATATTCTGACACTTTCTTCTCTTTAGAAATTTTGAGGTATATATGACCACAGATTTTACAATGGAGTTAGACCCTGTGCTGAAATTGATCCACCAACTAGTAACATCTAACATCTGCAGTAACATCTAAGGCTGCAGACACCTGTTCAATTCAAAAAAGAATAAAAAGTGACTGCCTCCTCATGGCTAACAAGAAAAAATGGCACCCAAACTAATATTGGGGAAATAGTAGAAGTATCTCTCCTCTTCTAGGGGATCTGGAAGGAGATCAGGCAAGGACGGGCTGAGGATTTTTCTAGATATCTGCAGGATAAAATCACTCAGATCCGGGATGGGCTGGACTCTGACTGGGCATCTCTGGGCGGGAGGGCAGGGGCAGATTCCGGTGAGGTCACTTGGGTTGAGTTCGATCCTGTGACCCTGGAAGACGTGGACAGGATACTGGGTGGGCTTAATGCCACCACATGTTTATTGGATCGGTGTCCCTCCTGGCTGGTTTTGGCCACTCGGGAGGTGACACGAGGTTGGTTCCAGGGGATTATTAATGCTTCCTTGAGACCCTCTCTTTTACCTGCTGCCTTGAAAGAGGCGGTGGTGAGGCCCCTCCTCAAGAAACCGTCTCTGGATCCAACATTATTGTCGAATTATCATTCGGTCTCCAACCTTCACTTTGTGGTGAAGGTTGTTGAGAATGTGGTGGCACGACAGCTCCCTTAGCACCTGGATGAAGCGGTATATCTAGATCCTCTCCAATTGGGTTTCAGGCCCGGGCACAGCATGGAGAAGGCATTGGTCGTGTTGGTGGATGATCTCTGGAAGGCCTGGGACAGGGGTTGTTCTTCTGTCCTGGTCCTGTTAGATCTCTCAGCAGCTTTTGATACTGTCGACCACAGTATCTTATTGCGGTGGTTGGAGAGGTTGGGAGTGGGAGGCACCATGTTACAGTGGTTCTCCTCCTTCCTCTCCAACTGGTCGCAATTTGTGTTGGCAGGCGGGCAGAGGTTGACCCCAAGGCCCTTGTTTTGTGGGGTGCCTCAGGGGTCTGTGCTCTCGCCCCTGCTGTTCAACATTTATATGAAGCCGCTGAGTGAGTTCATCTGTGGTTTTGGGGTAGATGTATGCTGATGATACTCATCTATACATTTCTATCCCAGACAACCCCAAGGAAGCCATAGAAGTGATGACCCAGTGCCTGGAAGCCATGCCGAGGTGAATGCATCTTAACAGGCTTCATCTCAACCTGACCAAAACGAGTGGCTGTGGTTTCCTGCACCCAGATACAACCAGCTTACTCCATCGCTGGCCGTGGGTGGGTGGGAAATCTTGACCCCCACAGAGAGGGCGCACAATCTGGGTGTCCTCCTGGATGTACGGCTGTTGTTAGAAGATCATATAACAGCCGTTGCCAGGGAGACTTTTTGTCAGGTCCGTCAAATCTACCAGTTGAGGCCCTTTCTTCACATGGTCACTTCTGCTCTCATCATCTCCCGCCTAGACTATTGTAATGCTCTTTACATGGAGCTCCCCTTGAAGAGCATGCGGCTGCAGAATGCAGCCGCATGGGTGATTTTGGGAGCTCCTCAGAGCTCCCGTGTTACACTGCTCCTGCGTGAGCTGCATTGGCTTCCAGTGGCCTTCCAGGTGCGATTCAATGTGTTAGTGGTCACTTTTAAAGCGATCCATGCTTGGGACCCGGGTACTTACAGGACCGCCTGCTGCCACCATCGGCCTCCCGCCAGCCAGTGTGCCTCCACAGGGTGGGCCTCCTTGGAGTGCCAGCTGGTGGCCCCAAGGGTGTGGGCCTTCTCTGCGGGGGAACCTTCGTCTGGAATGAATTACCCCCGGAGATGCGGGCCATTACTGACCTGCAGATCTTCCGGCATGCATTAAAGACCCACCTTTTCCAACAGGTCGGTCTGGCCTAGTAACAATCACTAGGGTTTTAATTTTTGGTATTTTTAACTTTTTTACCTTGTTTTTATAGTTTTATTCCAGCCACTTGTTTAATCTCTTTTTAAATCTCTTTTAAATTTTTTATTAATTGTGTTGTTTTATCTTGGCTGTACACCCACCCCGAGTCCCATTTTGGGAGAGGGGGCGGTATAAAAATTTAATTAATAAATAAACCATGGAAAATTTCTTAACATGAGAGAATGGCAAAATCCCTATCCATCTTAATGCTATTCAAAGAAAGATAAACTGCATTTATTATTCATTGTAAAAAATAAAATAAATTTTGTTAGATACTAGCATACTTACCTCCTATTGGTAAAAATCGCAAGAGTGGGAAAAAACCAAACAGCCTCCATTGGTCGGAGCCGTGGCTAGCTCAGCTATATAAAGAGCTGCCATGGCTGCAGTTCATGCCCTTTTTTCTTGTAGAGAATAAAATAGAGTTGAATGAGCTGGAGCCTTTTGTCATCTGTACCCAAGATCCAACACTGGCAATAAAGGTGGGATACTGAGACAAGACCAGCAAGATGTGGCAGATTAGTTTACAGCAACTATTTGGAAATAATGGCTGAAGCCAATACGCCACCCACACCATTTGACCCCACAACAGAGGATTGGGAACTGTATGTAGATCAGGAAATGACTGTCAGGCTTCATTGGCACTGTCATGAACGTTTCACCACGTGACGGAGCAAAGCCCGACACATCTCCATACCCGGGGCAAGCAGCCCAGTCTGGATCATTTTGAGCTAAGCTGGTTTCGGGGATGGTTGACAGCTCCAGGTGCAGTATCCTTCTCTCTCCCTCTTGGCGTGGCCAGCTGACTGAACTGTCGGGCAGGTTTACTGGTGCCACACCTCTCTCTCTCTCTTGGTGCAGCCAGCTGGATGAAGTTCCGGCTTATCAGTTGATTTTCTTGGTGCCTTTCATTTTTGGGTTGTTGGCTCTCTTGGACTGGGGCTGATGATGCACACTGTGGGGTGGGGACACCTGGGGAATACTGTTCAGGGATATACACAGGGATGGAATTGGGAACGGATAGTGTCGCGGAGTGGAGGAGCACTGAGAGGAGGATGTTAGCTATTGTCTGGGGGTGGAGGTTAAGCAATAATTGAGGGTGGAGAGAGACATAAAAAGTGCTGAGAGGCAGATGTTCTCAGTGCTGATTTTACTCGGAATTACCGTTTGTTGCTATTGTTGGAGGAAACAGACCACAATAAACAAATCTTGCCACAATCAAACTGCGAGTAAAGTGGTTTATTGGTAAAGTTTCACTGTATTCCAATGGAAGCTGATAGTGAGTTTCTGAACATTTCTGAACAAAAGAAGAGAGCAGAGCTGTCTTCCACACACAATGCAGGCATGTAGTGTTCAAGATGGCAAAGGCAATAGCTGCACCAAATAATGTTAAGACAATTGCCTGGCTAGACCTAGAGAGAATCCTGAGAGCACACTACACTGCCCCGGCATTGGAAAATTTAAAGTGGCATTCAAAGAGTATTCTGGATACCTACCACTAACCATTGTAGACCGGGACCAACCAAGCCTACTTGGACTAGAATGGTTCAAACCACTAGGCATTGATTTCACAGGAATACACAGCATCACTGAGAGTGAGTGGGAAGACAGCCTAATTGAAGAATTCCTGGACATGTTTGATGGACAATTAGGCAAGTATTTGGGTTTTCATATCTCCTTTAATTTAGACCCACCCATAGCACCCATTAGGTTAAAGGCAAGGCAGGTTCCCTTTGCACTGAAACCAAAGATAGATGAACAACTAGATAAGATCATCGTGCAAGGGATTTTAGAGCCCACCGACCATGCCAAATGGGAAACGCCTATAGTCACCCAAGTAAAGCCAGATGGGTCAGTACACATCTGTGCTGACTATAAGGCCACTCTGAATCGTGATCTCCAACAAAGTGCCTACCCTGTTGCAGTGGTACAACACTTACTACATTCTTTGGGATGCAGAAGGGTTTTTGTGAAACTTGATCTCATACAAGCCTACCAACAATTACCAGTTGACACTGACACAGCAGAACAATCATGACACACAAAGGGGATTCTGCTGTTATGATTGTGTTCCCTGCCCAGAAGGGAAGATTTCAGATCAAAATGGTAGGCTAGGAATTCTATCATTTTTATTAGATTTAAGCAAATTTTTGTAAAGTAATTGGTTACATGAAATTAATAAGGTAATTTTCAATAATATGGAATATCAAGAAAAGAAGATATTTGCAGCTCAGGGTTGAAATGAGGAATCCTTGGTACTCTCTGAGCTTGCTCTTTTTTTTTTTTTGACAAATGTTTTATTTCCTTAACTAAATAACATCATCAATGCTAGTAAGGAGTGCTGTTTGCTGTTAGTAGTCCAGTGAAAAGGCTTTATTTAAATGAGCCCAAACACTGCAGCAACTTAGAACAGTAGAAAAAGAAAATTGAGCATCTATATAACACATTTCAACAAAATGGATACCTACATAACTTTATAAAAAAGTCCCTAACCACTCAACCCAACCAACTCAAATCCTAAAAACAACCAACTCAAATCCTAAAAACAATTACATTTCCATACGTCAAGAATATCTCAAAATCCACCAACAGACTATAAAACTGCATGGAATCAGTAAAGCATCAAAATATCCTGAGCAAACATCCTGAGCAAAGGACCCAGCAGCCCTAGAAGATAAAACAGGAATCACCTACAACATACAATGTAAGGATTGCAATAACCACTCTGTAGGACAAACAGGCAGAAGACTGGCAGAGTTCATCCATGAACACCAACTGATGATCAGAAAACATGAACAAAATTCTTTAATTTCACAACATATAGATAGACATAACCATAGTTTCAATTGGAAAAATATGACAATAGTAGACCAGGCCAAGTCCAAAAATGCCAGGGAATTTATAGAAGCTTGACACTCTGACAAATCAGCCATCAACAGACACTCAGACATTAACATGTGTAGACTATGCAAATAAAGCAATCAATCAGCTCCAAGGAGAAGAAAGACTACAGCATCTCTCCATCAGTAATAAGCATCCAGATTAGCACAGATTATCTCCAAGATTAATCAGACCAACAATCAAGTAAACAACAACCCAATAAAAAAACTGTCAAAGAGTCATCAATTAAGAGCCCAACTAAAGAATATCTAAGACTGCCCCCACCCACACAGACAGGCAAGACACCAGAATATAAAATGAGAGCAAACAGCACTCCTTCCTAGAACTGGTGATGTCACCTTGTTAAGTAAATAAAACGTCTGCAAGGAAACAAGCAAGCTCAGAAAGCACCAAGCACTCCTCAATAATGTGGAATGCTCTTGATTTTCATTACAGATATGGATAACTGTTTTAAATGTTCAAAAGATCATTATCCAAATAAAGAAAAGACAGATGTATCCTGAAACTGCTGGTCTTTCTAACTTTTGAAGAAATCGTAGGAAGTGATTTAACTTCAGCAACTCTTTGTTTCTTCTCCTTCATCTCTTGGGTACTTGGAACATTTATTAAGCACAGGGATACTCCTATTGTCAAAGCTAACAACCAGTCCCTCACCTATACCCTCTTTGTCTCTCTTCTGCTCTGTTTTCTCTCCTCTTTGTTCTTCCTCAGCCAACCTGGCAAAGTGACCTGCCTTCTCCAACAATCAATGTTTGGCATCACCTTCTCAGTGGCTATTTCTAGTGTACTGGCCAAAATCATCACAGTGGTTGTTGCCTTCATGGCCACCAAACTGGGATCTCAGATGAGGAAATAGGTGGGGAAAAGATTGGCTTTTTCTATTGTACTTTCATGCTCCCTCTTCCAAGTATGTATTTGTATTCTTTGGTTGTCAATATCTCCCCCATTCCCTGAGTTGGACATAAAATCAGAGCTCTAAGAAATGACTTTACAATGCAATTAAAGCTCAGCTTTTTTCTTTTATTGTGTCTTGGGCTACATGAGTATCTTGGCTGTTGCTAGCTTTTTTGTGGCTTTCCCTGCCTGTAAATTACCTGACAGCTTTAATGAAGCCAAGTTTATCACCTTCAGCATGTTGGCCTTTTGCAGTGTGTGAATCTCCTTCTTTCCAGCTTATCTGAGCACAAAAGGAAAAGCAATGGTAACTGGAGGTTTTCTCCATCTTGTCCTCTAGCACTGGTTTACATATCAGTGATACGAAGGTAGAAGTTTTTATTTCTGTCATATTAAGATTTGTGTCAGATGTTTATGATTATTAAGATTTACTATGATTGTAAATCAGTGCTTATGCTGCGTTACTTTCACCATTTTCCAAAATTCGTTAACCTAATGCTTTTCTTCTTTTCAACACACTTGATTTTGGTCATCTAGCTTTCTTATTCTTTTTTAAGATATTTCAGATATTGGCTCAAACGAAGTCTAATGTTTGCGGAGACATTTCATGGTTTTTATACTGTGAATTCCTAAAGCATTATATAAATGTAGTAAAAACTGTTTTATATTTTAAAAACATATATTTAACACAGTATCATAGTATATGAACTTTGGATTTGTTAAGGTTTTTGAATTGTAAAATTAATTGAGTTTGTAATAATAATTAATTGAGTTTGTAAGCACAACTGACCATGCCACAGTGGATGGTATACTGCATAGTTTATGCAGTTTGACAAGTTTGGTCATCCAATATCTGTCAACTTCAAACTTCAACTTCTGGGAGAATTCCCAGATTCTTCTACCAAGAATTCACAGGATTACATTGTCCAAAATGTTGATCCGCTGGATGGAACATTTATGTCTAACTTATCTCTTCAGATCATCATTTAATGGCAGAAACCAGAGCTCTGATTTACTGTGTGAGAAATGCAGAGGGAGGGAACTCTCTTTTCTTAAATTTGGAATAGGTTTCCACTGAGAGAGCACCAAGGATAAAGAAATTTAGAACATGACACCTCCCCCCAAATGATGTTAAGAAACATAAGCAGCTGAACATCTCTAGGACAACTGCAATCTTCCCTTCATCCCTTTTTGGTCCAATTTGACTGGAGTTTAATTTTATTTACTGGCTATTTCTTCCTTATTCCTGTTTCCCTATTCTTTTCTTCCTAGCATTCCCCAAACTAAAAAATTTGATTGCTTTTATTTAAACAATATGCTTAAGGTGGGAGATGATGAAATAGAGTTCAAGCAAATTATGGAAACAGTGGCAGAGAGAACTTCTGGAGTGGCTTTAGTGGCCACTGGTTGAATTGGCTACATCATTTAACAACAGTTCTAGAAACCAGTCATAATCAGTGGTGGGATTCAATTTTTTTTTTTACTATCGGTTCTGTGGGTGTGGCTTGGTGGGCGTGGCAGGGGAAGGTTATTGCAAAATCTCTTTCCCTCCCCACCATACTAACCTGCTTTCCAGCTCTATTCTCCTATACAGGGCAACAAAAGAAAACCCAGCCAATCAGCTATGACTTGGGATGCAGAGAATAGATTGGAGTGGGGCTAACTAGAAGTGGTATTTGCCAGTTCTCCAAACTACAAAAAAAAAATCTGCTACCGGTTCTCCAGAACTGGTCAGAATCTGTTGAATTCCACCTCTGCCCATAATACTTGTCGATACCTTTGTAACATTTCTGTAACATCTCTGTCCCTCAGTTTAATTTTCTCTATTAGAAAAGAGACAATGTCTGTGCTGTTGTGAAAAAAATAAGGAGGTCAATAGTACATGCAATGCATAGTTTATAGTGAAATTTTTATTTCTGTTGTGTCCAAAATGATAGTAAAATGAAACCTGATAATTTGAATCAGGAACAGATGGGAGAGAAGAAAGAAAGAAAGAAAGAAAGAAAGAAAGAAAGAAAGAAAGAAAGGAAGGAAGGAAGGAAGGAAGGAAGGAAGGAAGGAAGGAAGGAAGGAAGGAAGGAAGAAGGAAGGAAGAAAGAACTTAGGAACAACTTTCTGTCAAATTTTGCAGCAGAAATTCAATTCCAGAAAACACACAGGTGACTGATTCGATTTGTTAACTTCTTTATATACATAATAACATATTAAGTAAAGATTACAATACCAATAGTAGATTCTTCCAACTGATAGAAAGTTACAGGCAAAACACAAGCAGAGAAGAAAATAGTTTCACTTTAGTTCAGCAGACAAGCAAGTAAGTTTCAGTTTCTCTTACAGAGCTGAGAGCATGAAGCTAAACCACACTCAGAATCTCTCAGTTTCAGCCTCCAATTCATCTCTCATTGGTTGACATTGTTAACCATGTCTCTACCAGTTCATGAATATTCTGACATTTCCTTCTCTTTAGAAATTGTGAGGTATATATGACCACAAATTTTACAATGGAGTTAGACCCTGTGCTGAAATTGATCCTCCAAGTGGTTTGAAACCTGCAGTAACATTTAAGGCTGCAGACATCTGTTCAATTCAAAAAGAATAAAAATAGACTGCCTCCTCAGGGTTAGCCTAAGAAAAAACATCAGCCCAAACAAACATTGGGAAAATAATAGAAATATCCTCTCCCTTCTAGGGGGATCTAGAAGGAAACCATGGAAAAACTTCTTAACATGAGGGAATGGCAAAATACCTATGCATCTTAATGCTATTCAGAGAAAAGTGAACTGAACTTATTATTCATTGTAAAAAATAAAATAAATTTCAAAAATCAAGTTTACATTATATTGCAAATTCCCCTCTGTACTTTTTATTAACAATTGTGCATTTCAAAAAGCATTTAAACACTGGCCACTTATTCCCTCATGAAAAACAAAGTAATTATCTCCTATAGAAATCACCATATTTTCTGAACTATGCAAAAACATCAGATTGCATATAAGGATATTTCAATTCAACAACAACCAAGATATGTTGAATCCCAGGGGATTGACACAAGGATAATAATGGCTGTGTGTCAGAATCATTACTACACATTTCCTCCCTCTATTCTATTCTCGCCAAAATATCTCAAGACACAAATTTTCACTCTGATGGATTTTCAAATATAGCATGGTGGATTTTCAGATTAGGTGCACTCTCAGATATAAACCTTGAATTAATCCCTGAGTTAGCCATTGAAATAATACAAATTTCTCTCCAGGGTATGATAGGAGAGGATGCAAGAGGGACATTTTCAAGAATGAAGATGTTGCTCCTCCTGATTTTTCATTAAATTGACATTGCAATGTAATCTAATGTAAATATTATATCAAAAATACAATGTTTATCTATGTTGTTTGTATTTCCATTTGAAATCACAAGAATGGCTATGTTTCCATGAGATTGTAACCAGGTGGAATTATTTGCTCACCCTGTCTTTCAAACAGGAAGTTTTGTATATCATTCTAATTTCTACTTATTCAATTTGTAAATCTTTTTAAGTTGTGGATGAAGTAATATCTAAATCTTTTTCAGTTACACTATACTTTGAGATGTCAAAAATAATTTCCCTCCCTAAAGGAGAAAAATCACAAACTCTGTTAAATATCTCCAATTTGAAAACCTTCTATGTTTATTACCAGGTTCTTCCACTTTCTCGTTGCAATGATCCTTCTTTCCCTGGATCCTGGAAGAAAGGGATTGAGGGGGATCAGTTTTGCTGCTATGACTGTGTTCCATGCCCAGAAGGGAAGATTTCAGATCAAAATGGTAGGCCAGGAATTCTACCAATTTTCAATAGACTTAAGCAAACATTAGTAAACTACTTGGGTGCATAAAATTAATAAGATTATTTTTATATGGAATAAAGGAGAATATCTGAAGTTCGGGATTGAAAAGATGGGTACGTGATGCTCTCTGAGCTTGCATGTTTTCCTTCAGATAATTCATTACCCTAAATAGATAACATCATCAGTGCTAGTAAGGAGTGCTGTTTCTTTCAGTTGTGTGGGTAAGCAGCATAAGGACTTTATTTAAATGAGCCCAAACATACTGCAGCAATCTAGAACAGCAATAAAAAGAAATTAAGTGAATCTATACAACACATTTGAATCAAATGGATACCCACACAACTTTATGAAAAAGTCGCTGATCACTCAACCCAACAAACATAAACCCTAAAAAGAATTACACTGCAATGTGTCAGGCTTATCTCAAAAGCCACCAACAGACTATATAACCACAGGGAATCAGTGTAGCACACTGGCCAACTAAAGCCCTTAAAAACATCCTAAGCAAACCAAAAGACGAAGCAACCCCAAAAGAAACCTAACAAACCAACAAGAGTCATCTATAACATACAATGCAAAATGCAATGACCACTATGTAAGACAAGCATGCAGAAAATTGGCAGAATGCATCCATGTGCACACCAACTTGCAGTTAGAAGACATAACAAAAAATCTTTAATTTCACAGCAATATAAGCAGATTTAAGCATAATTTCAATTGGGAAAATGTGACAATCCTAGACCAGACCAACTTCAATAATGCCAGGGAATTTCTATTTTTTAAAAATAGCTTTCAATAGTTTATAATATAGCATACAAAGAAAATACCAAAGTAAATATAAGAAAATTACAGAAGGGAAAAGAGAAAGGGAAATGTAAGCGAAACAAAAGGGGGGAATTATTTATGTATTTATTTTATTTGGTTTGTCAATTGCTTACAAGATAATAGGTATAAGTAAAAACATAGTTATGAATACATGGATACATATAAGAAAAATAAAAGAAACAATAGGACAGGGATGGAAGGCACATTGGTGCGCTTATGCACACTCCCTACAGACCTCTTAGGAAAGGGGTGAGGTCAATAGTAGAAAGTCTAAGATTAAAGTTTTTGGGGTTGGGGGAAGAAACCACAAAGTCATGTAGAGTATTCCAGACATTGATCACTTTGTTGCTGAAGTCGTATTTCCTGCAGTCAAGTTTGATGCGGTTAACCTTGAGTTTGTATCTATTATGTTCTCTTGTATTGTTATGGTTGAAGCTGAAGTATTCATTGACAGGTAGGACATTGCAATGTATGATTTTATATACTATACTTAGATTGGATCAAAGGCGGCGTAGTTCTAGATTTTCTAGGTCTAGAATTTCGAGTCTGGTGGCATAAGGTATTCTGCAATGAGTAGAGGAGTGAAGAACTCTTCTTGTAAAATATTTCTGGACTTTCTCAACTGTGTTAATATCAGATACGTAATGTGGGTTCCAGACTGAAGAGCTGTATTCAAGTATTGGTCTAGCAAATGTTTTGTATGCTCTAGTTATTAGTGTAATATTACCAGAGAAAAAACTACATAAATTAGATTAACAACTCTTAACACCTTTTTGGCTATGTAGTTACAGTGAGCTCTAGCACTTAGATAATTAGAGATAAGTACTCCAAGGTCCTTGACAGAGTTTGGATCCTCAACAAGGTCTTGACTATTCAGCCTGTATTTTATTTTCTGATTTTTTTTTTTTTTTTGCCAATGTGTAAGACAGAACATTTTTTGGTTGAGATTTGAAGTTGCCATTTGTTTGACCATTCTGATACATAGTGGAGGTCTTTTTTATTTCTTATTTTTTTATTTATTTTTTCTTATGACTCCCTTTGTTGCAGCAGAATAAGGCATTAACAACAAATCTGAACTTTTTACTTTTATATAATAGTATGAATTAGCCATTTCTATAACAACAAATCTATCTAATTGAAAATCAAGGTCTCATTTTTTCCACTTCAAGCACAAAGTCCAGATGCAGTTTCCAAGTAGAAACAAAAGTAATTGTGTTTCTTTTTTCTTTAATCAAAGCAGTCAATTTAGCCATCTCTGCCTACTCCATCGATTTTTGCAGCCATTCATCCATTGTGGGGATCAGGGAAGGGATGCAAATATTTTTACTATTGGTGCTGTGAGCATGGCTAGATGGGCGTGGCTAGGTGGGCATGGCTAGGTGGGCATGGCTGTGACTGAGTGGGCGTGGCTTCTTCTTTTTTTTGAAGCACCTCTCCCTCCGTGCTCCGTTTTTTTGTGCCCAGGTTTCTCTGAGGCCCAGGAGGCCAAAAACAAAATGTGCTCTTCATCCATTCAAGGTAATTTTTCATTTCTGTTCATAAAGTAATTTTATGAACATATATAACATCAAAGTTCTGAATTTTTTCCCTAGAACTTTTTCCATTAAAGCCAAAAGAAAAGTCTCTGGTTTTTCTCTTTAAATTCACTTTAATAATGTTCTGTATTAAGATATGAATTCTACTCCAATATTTCTTTGCTTTATCACATGTCCACTATAAATGAAAAAAAATTCTTCTTTACATTTTCATTTCCAACATTCATTTGAAATGTCTTTATGCATTCTTGACAACTTATCTTGAGATAAATACCAACAATACATCATCTTCTAGAAATTTTCTTTTAAGTTATAATTTAATGTAAATTTTAAACCTTTATTCCACGTATTCTCTCATTCTTCAAGCATTACATTGTATCCAAAGTTCCTTGCTCATTGAATCATACAATAACTTATTTTCCAGTTTTACATTCAGTAACATTTTTATAGACTTTATTTTTGACAAACTGAATTATTTTTGTCTAGTTTAAATGTTTCTTTCAATTGTAGATATGTAAATCAATAGCATATATGACCTTCTGATTCTAGCTCCTCCTTAGATTTAAAGTTAGGGTCACCCAACTTGAAATATACTATTTTACCGTAAGTTCACCAGTTTGACCTCATCACCATTTTTTTCTAAAACAAGCTTCTTGTTTTGTATTTATTCCAAACTCTCAAAAAAGCACATCTAACAAAATGGGAGTTGGAATCATCATCATTTTTCATAAGTACCTATACCATCTAAATCTTAATTCATCCAAGTCCTGTTGCCTCTTATTCTCAAGGTTCACTCATTCTTTTAGACAAATCAAGCACACAGGCATGAAAGCACAGTTTCAAATCTGTGAAACCCAAACCCCCTATTTTATTGCTGTAAATCTATATTTAATACTTGGTATTTTCCCTTGCCGTATAAACTTAGCAATGTCCCTCTGCCATTGCTTAAATGGAATATCAATTGCAAGTACTAGTAGTGTCTGAAATAAAATGTCTTTGTAAGACATTCATCTTAATTACAGAGATTCTACCCAGTAGCGATAAGTGCAATGTATCTCATCTTAATAAATCTTTCTAATGTCATTTCAGAGAGGCAAAAATGCCAGAGTATTTTTAGAAGCCTGGCTCTCTGATAAATCAGCCATCAATAGACACATAGCCATTAACAACATCTATAGACTATGCAAAAGAGATAAGCCAAAAATAAAACAAAAAGGAGGCCTTCACTAGTAACCAGCATTTAGATCAGGTTAGATTATCTCCAAGGATAATTTGAGACAAACTATCAAGGAAAAGGTACCCCAGTCAAGAAACTGCCAAAGAGTCATTATTAAATAGCACAAGCAAAAAATCTCTAACACCACCCCCACCAATATAGGCAAGCAACTCACCAGAATATAAACTGGCAACAAACAGCAATCCTTATTACCACTGGTGATGTTACCTAGTTAGGGCAATGAAATATCTGCAAAGAAACAAGCAAGTTCAGAGAGCACCAAGGACCTCTCAATAATAAGGAATGCCTAGATGAAAAGATATCCTTGATTTTCCTTACAGATACGGAAGACTGTTCTGAATGTTCAGAAGATCATTATCCAAAATCAAGAAAAGAAAGGATGCATGTTGAAACTGCTGGTCTTTTTAACTTTTGAAGAAACCATAGAAATTGGTTTAGTTTCAGCAGCTCTTTGTTTCTTCTTCTTGACATCTTGGGTACTTGGAACATTTAGTATGTATAAGGATACTCCTATTGTCAAAACCAACAACAGGTCACTCACCTACACCTTGCTTGTCTCTCTTCAGATCTGTTTTCTCTCCTCTTTCTTCTTCCTCTGCCAACCTGGTAAAGTGACCTGCCTTCTTCGACAATCAATGTTTGGCATCACTTTCTCAGTAGCCATTTCTAGTGTACTGGTCAAAACCATCACTGTGGTTGTGGCTTCCATGGCCACTAAACCAGGCTCTCAGATGAGGAAATGGGTGGAGAATAGACTGGCTTTTTGTACTGTCCTTTCCTGCTCTCTCTTCCAAGTATGGATTTGTATTCTTTGGTTGTCTATATCTATCCCATTTCCTGAGTTGAAATCAGAGCTTCGAGAAATGATTTTACAGTGCAATGAAGGCTCATCTTTCTTCTTCTACTGTGTCTTGGGGTACATGGGTATCTTCGCTATTGCCAGCTTTATTGTTGCTTTTCTTGCCCGTAAATTATCTGATAGTTTTAATGAAGCCAAGTTCATCACCTTTAGCATGTTGGCCTTTTGCAGTGTGTGGATCGCCTTCTTTCCAGCCTATCTGAGCACAAAAGGAAAAGCCATGGTAGCTGTAGAGATCTTCTCCATCTTGGTCTCTGGTGCTGCATTATTGGGATGCATATTTCTGCCAAAATGTTATATCATTGTCATCCGGCCTGACATCAACTGCAGGCAGAAACTTACAAAGAGAAATTAGTTCATCCTGTGATTTTTGGGGCTCAAATAAATTGCTTAAAAAATGACTAGAAACACATGCCCAGGACCAGTTCTTCATTGCTGCCTGCTGTGAGATTACATTTAAAAAAATTAGATCAGGCTTTCCAACCTTGAGAGATTTTTTTTTGGTGAGAAGTTGGAAGGTTTATACTATTTTTACTATAGTCCAATAGATTGCTTTAGTTGCTCTGCATGAGGTGGCAGCAAATGCAGTTTATTTATTTATTTATTAAATTTCTATACCGTCCCTTCTCCCAAAAAAGGGACTCGCGGCGGTGCACAGCCAACTAAAAACAAACAATATATACAATTAAAAACAAATTAAAACAATTTCATCAGAGGCCGAAATACAATTTAAAATATAAAACTAATACAAATTTAAAATTTAAAAAAATTAAGAAACTAGTTATTAAAAACCCCAAAAATCGTTACTGGGCCAGGCCGGCCTATTCAAAAAACAGGGTCTTTACTGCGTGCCAGAAGGTCTGAATGTCGGTAATGGCCCGTATCTCCGGGGGCAAATCGTTCCACAGGGAGGGAGCCCCCACAGAGAAGGCCCGAACCCTTGGGGCCGCCAACCAGCAACGACAAGGCGGCGGAACCCCAAGGAGGCCAACCCTGTGGGAGCGCACTGGGCGGCGGGAGGCTGTTGATGGCAGCAGGCGGTCCCATAAGTACCCAGGTCCCAAGCCATGGAGCGCTTTAAAAATGATCAATACCACCTTGAATCGGACCCGGAAGGCCACAGGAAGCCAATGCAACACGCGCAGAAGCGGTGTTACATGGGAGCTCCAAGGGGCTCCCAAGATCACCCGCGCAGCCGCATTCTGGACTAGCTGCAGCCTCTGGACACTCTCCAAGGGGAGCCCCATGTAGAGAGCATTGCAATAGTCCAAGCGGGAGATGACGAGGGCAGAAGTGACTGTGCGGAGTGCATCCAGATCCAGAAAGGGCCACAACTAGTAAATCAGACGAATCTGACAAAAGGCCCCCCTGGCGACGGCCGTAATGTGATCTTCTAAAGACAGCCGTACGTCCAGGAGGACACCTAGATTGCAAGCCCTTTCCATGGGGGTCAAAATTTCTCCCCCCACGGCCAGCGACAGAACAAGCTGGCTGTATCTCGGCGCAGGAAACCACAGCCATTCGATTTTGGTCGGGTTGAGACGAAGCCTGTTAAGACGCATCTAACTCCGCACGGCCTCCAGGCACCGGGTCATCACTTTGAGGGCTTTGTTGGGGTGGCCCGGGGTAGAGATGTACAGCTGAGTGTCATCAGCGTACTGATGGAACTCCACCCCGAAACCACGGATGATCTCACCCAACGGCTTCACATAAATGTTGAACAGCAGGGACGAGAGCACAGATCCCTGAGGCACCCCACATAATAGGGGCCTCGGGGTCGACCTCTGCCCCCCTGTCAACACAAACTGCGAGCGATCAGAGAGGAAGGAGGAGAACCACTGTAAAACGGTGCCTCCCACTCCCAACCCCCCCAACCACCGCAATAGGATAAATTGGAAAAGTTAGTGAAGTTGCCAGGTTTATTTTGGATTTCCTTGCCCGTAAATCACCTGACAGCTTTAATGAAGCTAAGTTCACCACCTTCAGCATGTTGGCATTTTGCAGTGTTTGGATTTCTTTATTTCCAGCCTATCTGAGCACAAAAGGAAAACCCATGGTGGCTGTTGAGATCATTTCCATTTGGCCTCTAATGCTGCTTTTCTGGGATGCATATTTCTGCCAAAATGCTACATCACTGTTTTCCAGCTTGACCTCAACTACAGGCAGAAAGTTACAAAGAGAAATTAATTCATCCTGTGATTTTGGGGGCTCAGATAAATTGATTAAAATGACTAGAAAGACTAGAAAGACATAGGAAACATGTAAGTGATAGGAACATAGAAGTTTTTATTTCTGTCACAGAAAGATTTGTGTAAGATATTTTTGATCATTAAAAATTACTATGATTGATCATTCCAAAATCAGTGATCACGCTGTTTTACTTTCACCATTTTCCAACATTCCATTGAACTTGATTTTGGTCATCTAGCTTTCTTATTCTACTTTAGGATATTTCTGATATTGGCTCAAATGAAGTCTAATGTTTATGAAGACATTTCATGGTTTTTATACTTTGAATTCCTAAAGCATTACATAAATGTTGAAAAAAAATGGTTTCCCTTTTAAAAACATATATTTAACACAGTATCATGAACTTTGGATTTTTTTATGTTTTTTCAAATGTAAAATTAATTGAATTTGTGATTCCTGTAAGTTTAACTGCATTTTAGAAAAGGATGGTTATTATGTGAGTATATTCCTCTACATAGAAATTAAGCAATAAATTAGATTACTTGGGCCTGTTTTTTTCTGTCTGATATTAATCTCCACTCCTACAATTGTTCAGTGGAGGAGCAACAAAAACACCACAATGACATCCAATCAAGAGCAGCAACAGCAGCTGACCATGCCACAGTGGATGCTATACTGCACAATTCTGATCCCTTTGACAAAATTGGTGTATATGGAGGGGCTGGAGCAGTCCATATAAACTTAAATGGACATTGGGGGATGATAGAGGCCAAAAAGGCCTGGAGGAACATTATCCATTTGGTTGTGATGGGTCAGACACAACTTGGCAACTAAGAACAACAACAACAAACTTTGAGTTGAATTTCCATTTCTTGGCTGAGTCCCCTCTTAGTGAAATTCTTCTGTGGATTGCAGATTCTTCTACCAAGAGTACACAAGATTACATTGTCCAAAATGTTGATTTGCTGGAGGGAACAAAAATTCCCTGTTAGAATCAGCTCAGAAGATCAGGCAAAATTAGGTACCGTATTTTCCGGCGTATAAGACGACCGGCGTATAAGACGACCCCCTAATTTTATAGTTAAAACATAGGTTTAGGCCTATATTCGCTGTATAAGACTACCCCCCCACTTCCGAGGCAACACCAGTTCTTTTTTAATTAAAAAGCCTGCTTGGATTGGCTGAGTTAGAGAGGCGGTCCGAGCAGCCTTGCAGTGATTGGTGCAGGATCGAGTTGGAAAATTATACTCGGCGTATAAGACGACCCCCGATTTTTGGTTGACTTTTTTTCGTTTCAAAAGTAGTCTTATACGCCAGAAAACACAGTAGTTTGGTTCTCCAACACAATCATACATGGCACTGTTAGCAGCTGACAAGGATTTCTCATTCTTCGAGTTGTCTGAAGCAATCATAGAAGAGAAGAGAAAAACCATTTGCTTTCATCCTAGAGGTAGATTCTGGCTATCTATTCTAACCCTTTCCCTGGAGGCTGATGGACCCAGTCCCAACCAAAATTACTATCAGTGATGGAGACACAAGTAATTTTGTAGAGCAAATTGAGATTTTTGTCCTGGTCTTATGATTCCTAGCCTTGATGAAACAAGTTGTACATCAGAAAGGCACCATAAAAAAGTAAGAGAAATAAAAATTAGAATTCACATTCATCAGGAAAAAATATCATATTGTTACTTTCTCCAAAATTATGTACAATAGTTACATGGCTATGAAAAAGACAACAGTAAGAATTTCACAGTGTATTTTTAAATGAATTTTCTGCTGTTTGACATGTACAATTTGAAAAAAAATGTAAAGATACAAGATGAGGACCCTGGTTTTAAATGAAGACAATTTATGATGATATAGCTGCCAATCTATCATCTGTTGATTGACACATTCTATTCTCTAGCTGTAATACTACAGAAGACTATCATAACGCATTCCCCCTAAAACAAACAAAAATATTACCCATAACAATAAGGAAACTGTTATGATATGTACAGAATAACCCTTTAAGTTAAAGTTTACTTTAAGAAATAGCACAGTCCAATAAACAGTCCAGGTCATATATGTTTTACAGTCCAAATAATAACCAATTACAAAGTCTTCTTACCAGTTGCCTTATCATTTACAGTAAACAAAGATATCAAAGTATAAGCACAACAGAGAACCTTGCTATCTAGCAACGGAATGTCAGAGAAAGCAAGCCATGATCTCTAGCTTCCTCTTACGGCAATTTACAATACAATCAACCGATCAGAATATTACAGTGATTTTGTCTTAAAGCTACAAACATACATTGTTGGTTTATATATTGTCAACCAAATTAATTTGTGGGCAGATTCCTAACAGAAACTTCAATTTAAAAACATAGCTAAGGCGTACGAACAAAGTTAGCTATGTATCAAACTTTAAAAACCAATGCAACATCTTATGCAGAGAGATAAATACAGAATGCACCAATAACCACAGCAAGCAAGAGGAAAACCTCCTGTGCACAAAATCCACCCACACGTTCTACAATTTTGTAAACACCAAACTTAAAGACTCAAGAACCATCCCACCCCTAAAAGTGCCAAATGGGAAAGACTGTGGTGATGAAGCTGTTTTAAGGCCAACCTCTTCAACACATTCTTCAGTTCTTTCATTATAAACAGCAATGGCTCATGTCCCACATTTCCTAGTCATACCAAAACTAACTCCAATGATCTACTACATATTGACTTTACAGAAGATAACATAGGAAAGGCACTACATAACCTAAAACCATCCCAATCTATTGGCTTAGATGGATTATGTGAATACTTCTTAAGAAAAGCTCTCCCCTGCTGAAGCAGAACCCCTAAGCATAATATATGAGATATCATTCAGAACCAGCTCCTTACCACACCTATGGTCCTTAACAACGTCATCCCTATATTAAAAAAAAATCATCCTACACTGTAAAAATATTGGACTACTCTTAAGGTAATTTTATTTTTAGATGTGTATCATCATTCATAATAAAACATATATATAATAAATGACTGATACATATTATAAAATACGTGTGGTACTATGAAAAAGCACTTTTATTTCTTGTAGCAGATCTTTGTTGAAAATCATGCAAATGCTATAGAAAAAGCAAATTTATTATTCAGCATTTTAGAAAACCTATTACTTTCCTACTTTCATCGGAGAAAGAAATGTTACTAGTAGCTACCTCTACAGAAATGATGTCACCTTATTAGAATAGTCAACTTTTTTTTTTCAACTGAGGTATTTAAATCTTTTTCAGTGAAATAACTAAGTTCTACCAACACATCCTTGCCTTGGCCTTTGCTGTGAAGGAGGTTAATGTAGGCTGATCTTACCTAATGTCACTCTGGGTTCCACCTCTATGACAGTTACTATATTCAAGAATGACCTATCGCACCACTCTGGACCTCCTTTTCAGATCCAGGAATTTACCCCTAACTACAAATGTGATAGCCAGAAGAATCTCATGGCTATCATTGGAGGATTGGATTTTGTCATTGGTCAATGTCTGGAATACTCTACCTGACTCTGTGGTTTCTTCTCCAAACCCCAAAATCTTTAACTTTAGACTGTCTACTATTGACCTCACCCCTTTCCTAAGAGGTCTGTAGGGGGCGTGCATAAGCGCACCAACGTGCCTACCGTCCCTGTCCTATGTCCCTGTTTCTTTTATATTTTATTTTTCTTATATGTATCCATGTATTCATAACTATGTTTTACTTATACCTATTATCTTGTAAGTAATTGACAAATTAAATAAATAAATAAAATCCCATATAGCTGAAATTATAGGATTCTTTAAGATTCCACAAGTAAGTTCTGAAGGGGTTGATAAGAAAATTCTTAATCTTATTGTTGTTATGAAATAATTTTTATATATCAAAAAATGGATTGGGTTTGTGTTGATATGTTCCACATGGCTTAAAGCCTATTACTTAGCATTCTTTTCCGGAACTACAATGTCAGTTACAGAAAGTTAATATCAGGGGTCATTTCATAGGTGGGACAATATTTGGACATCTTCTATTAAAACAATTGATCTTGTTCATGTGTTTGAAATATTTCCCTCAAAAAATTGTTTCTATATTCTTAAAAAAAGATTAGGTGGAAAATTTTCCTTTCATATATTTTATGTAAAAACAAGATAGGAAAGACTCATCAGAATACTACTAGAATATCTTTCATCTGACATGGCTCATTAGCCCAAGAGGAAATTCAGACAAGTAAACTCTCTTCATTTTATTTCATGGTCCCCAAAGAGGACAATCAGTATGTTGGGATCATTCAACTGCTTCATCATTTCAGATGGATGTGGATTGGGATATTTTCTGTTGATAACAACAATGGAGACAATTTCTTACAGAAAATGCAGCCCTTACTTTCATAGAATGGAATCTGCTCGTCATTTATAGATAGAGTTGATCATAAAATGCACATGGAAGCTTTCCCAGAATTTTATCAAACAGTCTCAATTCTTTCTATTAATATATTGAATAGCAAATCCAATGTATTTCTTGTCTTTGGAGAATCCTGGACAATTATGTGCTAAGATTTCTTATATTTGTGGTAGATCCTAAAAAGAAGGAAATTATATCATTTGGAAAGATGTGGATCATGACTGCATGGATTGATTTTGTACTATCAGGCATTTGAATCACATTGGATCTCAAGATGTACCATGGGGCTATATCCTTCACTGTTCATTCAACAGCAGTTGTAGGTTTCAGAGAATTTCTTCAGGCCATAAATCCTCTTTCAGACTCCAGAGATGGATTTTGTTGTTTGGAAAAATCATTTGACTGTTCATTTCCAAAGCCAGATATACAAGAAACATACAACAAGCAATGCGCTGGGGAGATGGAGGATCTTCCTGGGCCTGTGTTTGAAATGGAAATGACTGGCCAAAGCTACAGCATCTACAATGCTGTTTATGCTGTAGCTCATGCTTTGCTATAGTCTTTATACATTATGGTACAATAGAAAAAAAAACTATGATAGGTAAAAAATCCGAGCTTCCCCAACTGCAGGCTTGGCAGGTATGCATAATTCATTAGACTTCTTTTTTTAATGAGAAGTTTGGAAAGTCTTAATTTTTTCAGCATGTGGAAACAAGTATGAAAAAGAAAATAGAAATAAGGATGGTGAGAACAATTCACAATTATTTAGTGGAAAACATTGTCTGCAAAAATTGTGGATGTTCCAACGCTATATTTTCATGAAGAAAAAAGGTATTTATTTGTCTGAAATGTCTGCTCCTTCAGCAGAGTATTTTGACTAGAAGACCACTAAATTCTCTTCTGACCCTGTTATACTATTCTCTCTAAAATAGATACAGAAAAAAATGTTTTTGTTGTTACTCTATTATCCTGATCATCAAGGAGCTACTGTACAATTCATGGCTTAGATATTGGCAGGAGTTATTTAGTATATGGCCCTACCTTATAAATTAAGAGATAGTTAAAATGATAGTTGAGATTCTTTTTCATTGCTTCCTCCAAAAATAATCAATTCTCCAAAGAATTGGAGAATTTCTGTGTGGCTCATGAAATTTTCCTGTCTGACAAACTGAACTTTCTGTCTCTATCAGAGTTTTAGAGGAATGAAGTAAAAGTGGTCCTTTTTACATGTGGCATCCATAGGATGAAACAAACATATATTTGCCATAATCTCCACCTATCTCTCTATCAAAGAATGCAATGCAAAAGGCAATGTTGGGTCAAGGTGTTTTAGAATGGGTTCCTGTGCGAAATGCCTTTTTAACAATTCAAAAGCTTTTTGGCATTCTAGAGCCCATTTTAGCAGTTGTCCAGGTGTTGCCTTGGTTGCCCCCCACTCCCGGTTTTCAATAATTCTGTTATTTGTAATGCAATTTCTGCAAATGAGGGGATAAATTGCTGGTAGAAGTTTGCAAATCCCAGGAAGCTTTGTAACTGTTTGCAATTTTGGGGGGGTTGCCAATTTAGGAAAGCTTTCACTTTAGCAGGATCCATTTTTATCCCCTGATTTGAAATGCGATAGCCAAGATAATCCAATGACTCTTTATGAAATTCGCATTTGGATAGTTTTACGTACAGCCTTGCATCTAAAAGTCTTTTTAATACTTTTCTCACTAACTTGATGTATTCTTCTAGTGTAAATTGTAAATAAGAATGTCATTCAAGTAAACCAGAACCCCTTTATACAAATATTGGTGTAAAACTTCATTTATGAGTTGCATGAGGACCCCTGGGGCTCCTTGTAGTTCAAATGGCATTACTCTGAACTGAAAACTGCCCAAGGGGGTGTTGAAAGCAGTCTTCCATTCATCTCCTTCTTTAATGAGATTTCTGTAATACTCTTCATGGAGATCTAATTTAGTAAACACTTTCCCTTTCACTAGATGCCCTAATGTGTCTTTCATAAGCAGCAAGGGGTATGTATTGTGGATACTCATGCAAATTAACTCCTTGAAATCCACACCAAGTGAACCCCCCCATCTTTCTCTTCTTTAAAGAGTATGGGGGCAGCCACTCTGGATTTTGAAGGTTGGATGAACCATCTGGCCAGGTTTGTGTCTATGTAGTTCCATAGCTCCTTCATTTCCTTAAGAGTCATGGAGTACATTTTTGGTTTTGGTAATTTCACCCCCTCTATAAACTCTATGGCACAGTCAGTGTTGCAATGGGGAGAGCACATTGCATTCCTCACTGAAAGCTTGAACCAGATCACAGTATTGGATAGCGATTTTGGGAATCCCTGGGGGTTGATCAGCCAATGATACTGTTCTATCCTCGTGGCTTTTTTGCATTTTTGGGCTTTTTTGCATTTTTGAGCTGACAGTTTGGCTGTTTGACATCCTTCTCCTTGGCATGGAAATGAGCATCATGTGAATTGCCTTTTTGATTGTTTCTCAATATTGTTCTTCCTGTGCTGTCTAAGGGCATTATCCATTTTTATGGCCATCCTGTACCTGTCATAGATTCTGTCTTCAGGCAAACCATGGCACAGGCAGATTTTTAACAACTCCTCATCTAGGCTTTCTTGGAAATAGTGCACAAGTAATCTTTGAGACCAATGTCTGAGTTTGTGGTCAGGCATCTGAACTCAAGCACTAAATCTTTGCTGGGTCTACCCTTCTGCCTGATGCTTTTTATTTCAGCCTCTGCTTCTTGTGCTCAGGAAGAATCCTCAAAATGTGGATGGAGTTCTCTTAAGAAGTCATCCACATTATTTAGTTCAGGGGCTCCTTCATCATTTAGCTTGGTGAACCATTCAAATGCCTCTTCCTCCAAATTATCTTCAAGGAATTGGACTAGTTCTGTCTCATCGTGGAACTCATTTCCATGTCTTTCGATGTAAGACCATGCTCTATTCATGAAAAAAGCAAGTTTGCTAGCAGAACCATCAAATATGGTTTTAAAAGTGGAGGAGGCAGAGCTTCAGCCTGAGCTGGCCACCTTTGAGTTTCTTCCCGAACCCATCCTCTGCCTGAATAAAATGCCCATCCAGGAAGATTTGGTCAGCTGGAGGTAAATGAAGTTGGAGGGAGAGTTTGTTCCTTGATGGATTCTTTCTGAGCTCCCTCCCCTACTCACCCCTCCACGTTCCACTCTCGGAGGTGAACGATATGTTGATGGAAGTCTCCTGCAGCAGTAGATCACCCTCTCCTGGGAGGAGAATATTTTCCCAACAGCTGGGTTAAGCTGAAAATTGACAGACTGGAAGCTCTGGTTTCACAATCTCTCTGGTGGGGGGTTGCCTCCTTTGCCAGCCCTTGCCCTCATGTCTGATCACAAGCTGTTCCAGCTAGTTGGATATATCCTCAAAAGTTTGGCTGCACGCCGCCATTTGATATTGCCATTCAGCCAGTTCATTGTGGTCTCCCTTCGATGCTATAGGTCCCGTTGCAGCTCTCCACTCTAAGATTATGGCTCGAGACTCCCTGGCTGCCGATCAATTAGTGGGTCAGGAAGGATTGCTTGATTGACCAAGCAGGTCTCTTTCCATCTGCTGGATCCTTGTGCTTCCAGACCACTTAGTTGGAGATTTCGGGTGGGCCCCCAGTTGGCAGGCAATGTCCTCCACAACCACTGTTACTCTGATGGTTTCCTGGGAAACTCTTTGGGAGGCTTGCTGCTCAGCCGACAACTTAACACAAGGCCCCCTGCAGAGTTTGCACTCACATTCCACTGCCCCAGATTCTGTCCTTCTGTCATCTTACTTGAGTCTTTACTGTTGCCCAAAACTCCCAGTAAGCAGTCAGGGCTCAGGACCCTGAATAACAATCCCTCTCTGGGATTATGGTTTTTGTGAGATCCGGAATACTATCAGGTTTCCAAGTAATGAAATCCATGTTAACAGAAAAATAATTTCGGGCTTGTCATAACTGTTGTATATAAACCACTGTTAAATGTCTAAATCTCTGTGTGCTATGTTTTGCTCTTGGGTTGTCTCATAATAATAGTCATGCTGCAAACACTCTGACACAAAACATTAAACATTAAAAGGTACATTATTGGAATTTTATGTTGCCTTGACCTTATTACATTAGTGGAAATAAGGGATTACAGCATTGATGGATAAAGAGCTGACTTTATAGAGTTCTTAATGGTTAAAACTTTACAAATCCCTATAAATCTAGACACTACAATTCAAGTAGAAGCAATGCATGATTAAACTTTCAAAGTGGGGCCAATTATGTGGGCCCCACTGCAAATAGTGGTAACCCAGCATACTGAATTGCTAATCCTGTATGTCACCATCTTTACTTTTTGATCATTTTATGATCGGAGTGGCTAAACCTTCCCATCCCATGACAGATTGGAGGCTGGAGCTCTGTCTTTTATTGCTTCAAATTACCAACTTCATCAAGTACAAGCGCTTGAACCAGTGTGGGATTTGTTTTTTTTTTTATTACCAGTTCTGTGGGCGTGGTTTAGTGGGCATGGCAGGGGAAGATACTGTAAAATCTCCAGCCAGAGGTAGTATTTGCCAGTTCTCTGAACCACTTAAAATTTCCACTGGCTGAGAAATTCTGTGAGTTCAAGTCCACAAGTCTCAAAGTTACCAAGTTTGAGGACCCCTACAATAGAATAACAGAGATGGAAGAGACCTTGATAAAGTACAACTCCCTGCTTAGGCATGGATGAGGGAAGATTTGAATTGCTTCTATTAAAACAATTGTTCTAGGTTTTTATTTTGAAATATTTCTAAGAAATTCCTTTCTATATTATACTTAAAGGAATTCTAGGGGAAAATGTTCATTGGATATGTTTTGTATGAACTCTAGATAGGAAAATTACATTTTATCTAACAACTCAACAAAATGCCACTGGATTTTCTTTCAGCTGATATACAGCTCATGAGCCCAAGAGGAAATTCAGACCAGTAAATTCTCTTCAGTTTATTTCATGATTCCCAAAGAAGACCATAAGTATATTGGGATTATCCAACTGCTTCATCATTTCAGTGGGATGTGGATTGGGATTTTTCTGCTGATAGCAATAATGGAGAAAAATTCTTACAGAAAATACATCCCTTACTTTTACAGAATGGAATCTGCTCAATGTTCATTGAAAGGCTTTCTCAACAACTTCCCATGGAAAACTTTATCAAACAATCTCAATTATTTCCATTCATTTGATGAATAGCAAAATCAATACATTTCTTCTCTATGGAGAATCAGTGACAATTTTGTGGCTAAGATTTCTGATAGACCCTGAAAGCAAGGAAACTGGATTATTTAGAAAGGTGTGGATCATGACTGCACAAATTGATTTTGTACTTTCAGGCATTCAAATCAGATATTCCATGGGGCTATTTCCTTCACTGTTCATTCAACAGCAGTTGTAGGTTTCAAAGAATTCCTTCAGACCATAAAACCTCTTGCAGACAACAGTGATGGGTTCTGCAAGAAGTTTGGAACAAGCATTGGACTGTTCATTTCCAAAACCAGAGTTACAAGAAACACACAGAAGGCCGTGCACTCTGAAGATGAAGCTGGAGGATCTTCCTGCACCTGTGTTTGAAATGGAAATGACTAGACACAGCTATATGTCTACAATGCTGTTTATTCTGTGGCTCATGCTTTGCAAGCTCTGTTCATTTCAGGGTTCAATAGGAGGAAATGTATGATATATATAAAAAAACTGATCTTCCAAATCTGCAAGCTTGGCAGGCATTCCCTTTGAATTTAACTCTTCTTTTATTTCAAAGAGCAATGTGACATAGAATTATCTTTTGAAACCCCTAGTTGAAAGTCTTAACATTTTTTGCATGGGAAATCAACTTAAGTATGCAAAACAATGTAAAAATAAAGACAAATTTCTTGAGAGTGAGAAGAATTAATTAGTATAACAGCTTGCCTTCAGAAGTTTTGGGTGCTCCATGACTGGAGATATTTATGAAGACATTGGAGAGCCATTTGTCTGAAATCTTTATTGTCTCCTCCTTGAGCAAGGTTTTAAACTAGAAGACCCCCAATGTCGCTTCCAACTCTGTTGTACTAGTACTGTAAAAAATAGATACAGTAAAACTGATTTTTGTTGGTGTTCTGCTATTCTGGTCATCCAGAAATTGGTATAAAATTATGATTTAGGTGTTGATAAGAGTTATTTGGGAAATCACCATAGCATGCACAATAAGAGATAGTTAAAATGATATTTTAGATTACTTTTCATTGTCTTCTCCAAAAATAACCAATTCTCCAAGAAATTTGTGTGGTTCATGAAATTTTTCTGATGGCAAACTGAACTTTCTGTCTCTATCAGAGTTTTAGAGGAATGAAAAAAAAATGGTAATTTTTAAATGTGGCTGCCATAGTGTGAAACCACCTTATGTTTGCAATATTTTCAACTACCTATCAAACAATGCTTGAGTGTCAGATTCTAAAATTTGGCCAAAGGAAATTAAACAGACCCCAGACTGTCAAATAGCTTTGCAATGAGGAAAGATTAGACATGATCTAAGTTGAATTAGTTATTTAATTAGTGAACCTAAATCATAATTGAAGGAAGTTAATTCCAAAATAGATCCTATCTTCATTCTGCTTTGGTTGATTGTTCTTTCTTATCTTTTCTAAAAATAAGATCAAATTAACAATAGAATAGAGATGTACATTTTCATGCAATATAGATTATCAAATTTCTTAATGTATATATTTAGTAATTATTATAGAATGGGAAGAATTATTATAGGAATGGGAAACTTGAATATGATTTTCTCTATTATATTGCTTTTAATACCCTCTATTTTTCATTCCCTTTCGAGTAGCTCAATTTATTTATTTATTTATTTATTTATTTTATTAAACTTATATACTGCCCTCTTTCCCTGACAGGACTCAGGGCGGTGTACAGCTGATTAAAAATGCAACAATACAAAATTAAAAACAATTAAAATCGAATATAGTGGCTGAAAGGTAAAAACATATAAAAGGAATTGAAAAGACTAAAAACCAGATAAAACCAGATTAAAAACCCTAAGAGAACCCTAGGCCAGACCGGCTTGGCGAAATAGATGAGTTTTCACCGCCCACTGGAAGGACAGGAGATCAGGGATGGTCCTCATCTCCAGGGGTAATTCGTTCCAGAGGGAGGGTGCCCCCAATGAGAAGGCCCACACCCTCGGGGTCGCCAGCCATCCAGCCAGCGGCACCCCGAGGAGACCCACTTTACACTATAAATCCCAGTTAATTCAGTGTCTATTTTGGAAGTCAATAATAATGTCACTCCATTAAGAAGAAAATTCAAAAACTGTTTTAAAAATCCTCCTTTTCAAAACATTTTCATGTTTATTGCCAGGTTCTTCCACTCTCTTTATGTAATGACCCTTGTGTCCCTGGATCCTGGAAGAAAGAGATTGAGGGGGATAAGTTCTGCTGCTATGACTGTATTCCATGCCCAGAACAGAAGATTTCAAATCAAAACAGTAGGGTAGGAATTCTATCAATTTTCATTACACTTAAAAAAGCCTTAATACAGTACTTTAGAACAAATAATATTAATAAAGTGATTGTCAATAATTTGGAATGCCTAAATGAAAAAAAAATCTTCATTTTTCTTCCAGATATGGATGACTGCTTTGAATGTTCAGAAGATCATTATCCAAATAAAGAAAAGAAAGGCTGTATCCTGAAATGGTTGGTCTTTCTCATCTTTGAAGAAATCTTAGAAATTGGTTTAGCCTCAGCAGCCCTTTGTTTCTTCTTCTTGACATCTTGTGTACTTGGAACTTTAAGAATAGAATAGAATAGAATAGAATAGAATAGAAGAGAAGAGAAGAGAAGAGAAGAGAAGAGAAGAGAAGAGAAGAGAAGAGAAGAGAAGAGAAGAGAAGAGAAGAGAAGAGAAGAGAATAGCCCAAGTGTGATTGGACACACAAGGAATTTGTCTTGGTGTAAATACTCTCAGTATACATAAAGAAAAGATAGCAGAGGGATACTCCCATTGTCAAAGCTAACAACTGGTCCCTCATCTACACCCTCCTTGTCTCTCTTCTGCTGTTTTCCCTCCTCTTTCTTCTTCCTTAGTCAACCTGGCAAAGTTACCTGCCTTCTCTGACAATCAATGTTGGCATCACCTTCTCAGTGGCCATTTCTAGTGTCCGGGCCAAAACCATCACTGTGATTATGGTTTTCATGGACACTAAACCAGGACCTCATTTGAGGACAAGGGTGGGGGAAATACTGGTTCTTTGATAATCCTTTCCTGCTCTCTCTTCCAAGTATGTATCTGTATTCTTTGGTTGTTGACATTTTTCCCCATTCCTTGAGTTGGACATGCACTCAGAGATCCAAAAAATGATTTTACAGTGCAATGAGGGATCAGCTTTCTTCTTTTATTGTGTGATAGGTTATATGGGTATTTTGGCCATCACCATTTTTGTTGTGGCTTTCCTTCCTCATAAATTACTTAATTAATCCAAGTTCATCACCTTCAGCTTGTTGGCCTTTTGCAGTGTGTGTATTTCCATATTTCCAGCCTATCTGAGCACAAAAGGCAAAGCCATGGTAGCTGTGGAGGTCTTCTCCATCTTGGCCTCCAATACTATGTTACTGGGATGCATATTCCTGCCAAAATGCTACATCATTGTTTTCTGGCCTGACATCAACCTCAGGGAGCAACTGACAAAGATAAATGTGTTATATTTCTGGCTCAGAGAAATTGCTGAAAGAAGGAATAGAAAGATAGCTATCTATAGAAAACTTATATAACAGAAGTTTTTACTTCTGTCAAAGAAAGATTTGTATAGGGTATTTATAATTATCAAGATTTATTATGATCACCCATTCCAAAACCAGTGCTCATTGCGCATTATTTTCACTGTCAACACACCTGTTGACTTTGATAATATAGCTTTTCTGCTTCCTGTTAAAATGTTTGATAAATTGATTCAAATGAAGTCCCATGTTTGCAAAGACATTTTCATGATTTTAATATTTTGAATTCAGTAAAAAGCTGGTTTCCATTTTTGAACATTTATTTAACACAATATCATAGTATCTTATTTTTTATTGTTTTAGGGTTCTTTCAAATGTAAAATTTATTCACTTTGTGAATCCCATACATTTAAGTTTAATTTTAAAAAATTAGACTTTTTAGCTGGGACATACGTATTCACCCTCTCTCCATAAATTTATTTCCAATGTAATCACTTATCAGATATTAATAATACAAGAAACTAAGTGAAATGAAATGTATTCTTGATTCTGACTCATCCTATATTCAAAGGGTTTGCTATCCAATAACTATAATGAAGAGTGATTTTATTTGTATGGAAAGCTGGTAGATGCAGAGGGAAGAGTGAAAAAAGGCATTAGTTTAGAGATCTTGCTTAACCACAAGTGACCTAAGTGAACAAGTGAACTGAATCCAAAACCCCCTTGAATGTTTTGATCTTTATATCTTTCTCACTGTATGTTGATCATGATCACTGTATGTCTATTCTCTGGTAGACTTTAAACAATAAATCAGTTTATTTGAACCTTCATTTGTGGATCTTTTTTTTCTGCCTGACATTAATCTCCACTCTTAAGGGTTTTTTTTACTAGGGAGCAAGGGAAAGCACCACAATGGCAGCTGATCTAGAAGCAGAAGCAGCAACTGAACATGCAACAGTCAATGCTGTATTGCACCGTTTGTGCAATCTGAGCCCTTTGACAATTCACCAAATAATACAAAAGATTCTGAATTTGGTGCAACTGGCAAAAGACAGCTTTTTCACTGAGGAAGAAAGAAATAAATACATTAAAGGGGTGACATGATAGCTGGATTACAATATCTTAGAGTTTACCACAAAGAAGAAGGAGTCAAGCTATTCTCCAAAGCATCTGAAGAGGCAGTGAATGGAAACTACTCAAGAAGAGAAGCAACTTAGAACTAAGGAGAAATTTCCTGACAATTAGAACAATTAACCAGTGGAACAATTTGCCTCCAGAAGTTGTGAATGCTCCAACATTGGGTTTTTTAAAGAAGAAATTAGACAAACATTTGTCTGAAATGGTGTAGGTTTTTCTGCCTGAGCAGGGGATTGGACTAGAAGTCCTCCAAGGTCCCTTCCAACTCTGTTATTCTATTCTATTGCCTTTAAATATGAGATAAACAAAACCACTTTAAATAAAACTTCTCATCCAAGAAGCTTCCTTGATTCTGGCCAGGATGGTGGGGGCCATGGGGTGTGTGGTTTTGACAGGATGGAGAACGGAAGGGTTGGAAGGATCAAATTTCTTTGCAGTCATCTGGTCTTAGCACTCTCATTGAGATCTCTTGAAGCCACTGGTATCAAAGTGCAAATGGGGATGGATTCTTCTTAGAACTGCTGAAAGGAAGTTCCTTTTATATTCCAATGTATACCCCTCATTGCTGCTCAAAGAAGAGTCTCTAAGCACCTTATGCTCTCTACTTTCACCACCTCTGCCAGTGATATTGGAGGTGAGGAGGAGCATACAAAATGGAAGACATTTTGGATTCTAAGTGAAGGCATCCAAGTGAGGGCATCCAGTATTTGGCCCAACATCTGAATGCTCCCAACTTTTTGCAGCAATTCCACCAATATTTCCCTTCAAACTTCCAGCTCCCTGCCCTGCATGGAATCAATAGAGGAAGTGTTCCAGTCTCACTAGGGAGAAGCAAAATAGTTGATGAGGCACAACTGTCTACTTGGGCATTGCATATGATACATGACTAGTTTCCTTGTGTGTCCAATCACACTTGACCAATAAAGAATTCTATTCTAAACATCCCAGAAATAGCTGCAAATCTATATATTCTTAGCTTGACTCTACCACTGACATACCATTCTAAGTCACAGCAGCGCAGTAATTCATCATGTTCTAACATACAAAATTAAACCAAGGGACAAGAAATTCAAATAAAAGATCTTACAAAGATGAATCGAATCTCTTAGAAGTTGGCTACTACACTGGATAATGCCTATTGCAGGCTCATAAAATCCCTGATTATACCAAACACATGCATTTTTTTCAGCAATTGGAAAGTGTAGAAACTCCATCCTTATAAACCAACTCACCCAACACTTCTTTCCCTAGTTTCATTTTTGCAACTATGTATCACTTAGAGACACAAGATTTTAATTTGGAATTTTAAAAGAATAATTATGGTATGGCTTCTGTAGAATCACCCATAGTGTGCATGTAAATTAACAGACACAGATCAAGATGACAGGGATTGAGAACTATACAGCCCATTGCCATGTTTGTGAAGATTCTCAGTCATCCAGGTCATAGTTGTCTCAAAGTTGCTTTTTCTTCCTTATTCACTCAATCCAACAGATAACTTACACTGAAGTCAGAGGAATTTCCAATACTGATTTCAGGCATCAAGCAACAGGATGGAAAAGCATATCTAGCACAGCAAGTGAGGGAGGAATGTCTATGGAGATTCTCAATCATCCAAATTTTTCCAAAGATGTTGTACCATAGTTGTCCCAAAGATGTTTTTTTAAGAGACAACTGGACTTCTTGTTTTACTTTGAAGACACTTTCTTTGAAGACGTTTCTCTTTTCATCCAAGGAGAATGACAGAGAATGCAAAAAGAATGCAAATGACCAATTGTTTGCAAGGAGTATAAATCTTTCCATTCCCCACTGTCCAATCAAAGCTGAAAAAGCTTCTTGGATGAGACGCAAAACAACTTCCAAGAAAAACAAGAAAATCCAGTTTCCTCTTGCAAAAGCACCTTTGAGGGAGGAATGGGAGAAAGAGAGAGAGAGAGAGAGAGGGAGAGAGAGAGAGAGAGAGAAGAAGAAAGAAAGAAAGAAAGAAAGAAAGAAAGAAAGAAAGAAAGAAAGAAAGAAAGAAAGAAAGAAAGAAAGAAAGAAAGAAAGAAAGAAAGAGAATGAAAATTGACTTTCTTACCTTAGAATTTGTGAAATGTAGATAGCCATAGATTTTACTATGGATTTAAGTCTTCTGCCAGAAGTGAAACCCAAAGAGATTAAAGTAGCAAGATGTTAGGCTAGATACATCTGACCAATTCCAAACCAAAGTAAGCCAAGTATTGCCGCCTCAATGTACAGATAGTGCCTGACGTATAACAGTTCATTTAGTAACCACAGCACTTATGACCTCTGCAGCATCCAAATGGTCACATGATCAAAATTCAAGTGCCTGGCAACTGACTCATATTTATGACAGTTGCAGTGTTCTGAGGTCATGTGGTATAGGGTCTCCTGCTTGGATGAGGAATTGGACTAAATGACCTGCAAGGTCCCTTCCAACTCCATTAATCTATCTATCATGTGTTCCCCTTTTGAAACCTTCTGACAAGCAAACTCAATGGGGAAGCCAGATTCACTTAACTGTTGTCTTACTAACTTAACAACTGCAGTGATTCACTTAACAACTGTGGCAGGAAAGATTGTAAAATGGAGCAAAACTCACTTAAGAAGTGTTTCACTTAGCAACAGGAATTTTGGGCTTAATTGTGGATGTAAATACTACCTGTAGTTACTCAATGCAGGTAAAAATACCACCAAGCGTATACAACTTATAAAAAATAGAAAATTCCTCTCTTTTCTAAGATGGTGTGGGAGGAAGTTAGGCAAAAACTGAAATAGGAGGAAGGATATAACATTTATACATTTGCATTTTCACCTTTGGAAAAAAATGAAGTTGTTATCGATTTTGAATCACTCTAAGTGCAGTGGCTCAGTGGCTAAGAGTCTGAGCTTGTCAATCAGAAAGGTCAGTAGTTCAGCGGTTCAAATCCCTAGTGCCACGTAACGGAGTGAGCTCCTGACTTCCCCCAGTTTCTGCCAACCTAGCAATTTGAAAGCATGTAAAAATGCAAGTAGAAAAATAGGGACCACTTTGGTGTGAAGGTAACAGCGTACTGTGCACTTTCAGCATTTAGTCATGCTGGCCATATGACGACAGAGATATCTTCAGACAGCGCTGGCTCTTTGGATTTGTAACAAAGATTATCACCACCCCCTAGAGCAGGAAACAACTAGCAATGTATATGTGAGGGGAACCTTTATCTTAAGTGCAACATGCTTTTAAAAACTTTCTGTCTCTAGATATTTTTTTTTTAATTTTTAAAAATAAACTTTATTAAACATTGAAAAATATATACAGAATACAAAACATTTCATTAAAAATAAAACCAAAGAAAAACATAACCAATAAACATAAAACATATACATTTCCAATTACTTAGACAGTGAGTTCTTATCAAACAATCTTCTAATACTTATTTCGTGTATCTGGTTAGTACTCCTATTATAACCTCTTTATATTTTCCCTTTCTTATCTATTTACTTGCTGGTTTCTATCTTCTATCCAATTATACCAGTTTTCCCAAACTATATAATATTTTGAGTCTCCCTTTTCTTTTAATTTTTGGGTAAATTTATAAATTTCAGTACAATCGTAGACCATCTGGATTATCAAGTTATCCATTTGCATCTGATCACCCTTCCAACATTGTGCCAGTGCTGTCCTTGCTGCAGTAATTATATGTAAAATTAAGTATTTTATTTCTTTTGCATGTTTACCTTTTATTATTCCCAATAAAAAGATTTCAGCCTTGAGTTCTAATTGGATGTTCGTAATTTCTCTTATCCATATTCATATTTTTTCCAATATTTTTTATTCTTCGGGCAAAGCCTCCAAGTGTAGAAGAAGGTACCCCTTGTTTGTTTACATTTCCAACAGAGTGGGCTTAAATCTGGGTACATATTAGCTAATCTTGAAGGTGCCAGATACTATCAATAACACATTTTGTATTGGTTCTCTTTATAAACTGCTATTTCGTTAATTTATAATTTTGCTTCCAAATTCTTTCCCAGTCTTCCAAATTGATATTATGTCCTACATTCCTTATCATTGGGCCCTTAACTAATTCCTCTGCCATTTCAAATTCTAATAAATAATTGTACATTTTTGAGATTGCCTTTTTGTCTGTTCCCTCTAAAAGTTTATCTAACTAGCTTGGCTTTACATCTATTCCATGTTCTTTTACATCTTTTTTATACCTTGTTTTAAGCTGTAAATATGGTCACCAATCTATCTTCACCCTTTGGTCCCAAAATTCTTGGTTTGTTTTTAGTATTCCTTGGGACTCTAAAACATCATAATATTTGGTCCTTCTTCTAATTTATAGTGCATTGGGGTGTATCAATGCCTCCATGATGGATACCCACCCTGGAATTTTCATATAATGTCTAGAATTAATTTCTCACCAAATTCTCATATCTATTAAAATAAGTATAGGTCTTGTTTCCTGGGTTCCACATGAAGGCATCCACCCACCTGCAGATCACGCCCTTCTAAGGCTAGTATTCTTTTGTTCCTTAAATTAACCCAATATTTAATCCACATTAAATAATATATTTCCCAGGCAGGGAGTCCAAATCTACCTCTGCATCTATTAACTTGTATTGCACTCCATTTTATCCTTGCTCTTTTTCCTGCCTAAACAAATTTCGTAGTCATTTTATTTAATTCCCTAAAAAAAAATTATCCAATTTTACAAGAATCATTTGAAAGAGAAATAATAGTCTTGGTAGGATGTTTATGTTAATGGTTGCAATTTTCCCTAAAAGCAATAGCCGTATCTTTTTTCATTTTTCTAAATCTCTTTTTATTTCTTGTATTAACTTTATATAATTATTCTCTTTTATTGTTGAGCATTTGCTGTAAGCCAGATTCCCAAATACTTATTTTTTTTTACAATTTGTAAACCCATTACTTCCACTAATTTCTTTTTTTTTTTTTTTTGGCTATCTGTTAAATTTTTTGTTATCATTTTGATTTTATCTTTATTAATTGTTAGGCCGGCCTTCAGGTGCTGATCTGGGGAGACAGTGCTCTGTCCCTCGTTGCTGATTTTCAGCAGTCCAGTGACCATCCAAGGCAAAAATCAGTCCTGGGGGATTGGTGAAGAAGAGAGGGACCTTCAGAAATGAAGTGGGAAGATGCCATCCCGAGCATTGCGAGTGAAGGAGCCCTCAAATCCAGAACTGAAGAGACCAGTCTTGATGGCTGATACAGAAACCTGATGTCCTGCAAGAGTGGAAAAGGAAGCGAAGAGTAAGAATGATGTGGTATAAGAAGAAAAAAATCAGAACTGTCAGTGTTAGAGAAAATGAGCCCAGAGGATTAACAGTGAAAGTGAAAGCTCAGAGCGGCACACTAACAGTAAGAATGGAGAGGAGAGTGGGAAAGGGAGAGGATGAAAGGTGGTGCCAGCAATAGCAAAGGAATGAACAATGAAGAAGTAAAAGTAAGAGACTGAAAGTGAGCTGTATGAAGAGGAGAAAGTGGACTGATTCGAACAGACCAGTTAATCTTTTTCAGTTTTAGAAGGGACAACATTGTAGCAGAAGAAGAAACAAAGAAACAGTAAAAAGGACTAAGGAAAGGAAAGTGACAGTGACAGTGCAAAATTTGGAGTTAAATATTTTGAAAGCGGAAAATAGAAGTTAACTCTTTCAGTCCCCCACTCTCAGTACCACAGTAAGATTCAAACAATTTGGCTGGAACTCCTAAAGTATATCTATTTAAAATCAATTGTTGAGATTGACTACAACATTTATATTTATATTTATCTATATGTTTAAAACTATAGTGATTAATTTTCTCTCTCTTTTCTTCTCCTTCTAGTGCTCTAACCTTTGTGACAAAAATATTTAAACCAAAAATATTTAGCCATATATTGACTAAAATTTAAAGAAAGATATATATATTCATAGAACCAGTGATTGTTTTTTGTAGTATAAATTAAAGATACAATTATAGTTAATATATCAGAATTGTATTGACTGAATATTAGGGAAAAGGTATATAATTATTCATCTATGATATTGATTTTTTTTTTTTACTTTAGTAAATTATTATTGAAATCAAAGACCTATTTGAATATAGAACTGTAACTTTATATGTTTATATTGATAAAGTGGAATAAATTAGGAAATTGATTGTACAAGTAAAATTGCTAATTAACTAACTAACTAAATATTTAATTATTTAATGTATCAACTAATTAACAGATAGAAATATATAAGAATATATAGAATTAATATAACTGTTAATTGTTAATACAATGTTTGTTCTTGATACTGGGATTGATCTGTAAGACTACATGGTTTAACTAATTTGTGGAATTTTTGGAAGAATTAGGACACAACACAATTGTAGACTACCTTGTAGAACAAAGATAGAGACAGAAATTAGGGGAACATTGAATGGTGGTGTGGGAAAAGATAAAAAGTACATTAGAAGAGCAATATAGAATATCACAAGAAATGACAAGCATCATGACCACCATGGTGAAAGCTGGGAAAAAACCCACACCAACAACAACCACAGTGATAGCATCCCTGGCCATACAAAGATCAATAGAAGGAATGTTTGCAAAAGAAAAACCAAACCCCACAATGAACATGCAGACTATGCAGGCCACTTTATTATCAATAAAAGAAACGATGGTAAAGTTACACGAAAATATGACCAAGAATCATGGAGAAATGAAAATAGAAATAGAAGAAGTGAAGAGAGAAGTGAGGAATGACATCCAGAAATTAGATGAGAAAGTGGGCCTGATCCAAGAAGCATTACAAAAAAAGATTACAAATGATCGAGAAGAGAATAGAAAAAAATAGAAGAAAAATTAGGTTTGGTGGATCAGTGAATGAAAGAACAGAATAAGGAAGAGGAAGACTCACTGATCATATTTGTGCTTTTACTATAGCGATGTTTCGGCAGAATCTCATCTGCCATCCTCAGGCTTGTGTATCGGGTTCTTTTTAATCTTGTGTGTCAGACTTGGCAGCCGGCTTCCAAGCCTGACACAGAAGATTAAAAAGAACCCAATACACAAGCCAGAGGATGGCAGATGAGATTCTGCCGAAATGTCGCTATAATAAAAGTACAAATATTAAGATGTGGGAAAATACCTGAAGAAACCTAAATACCATATATACATACATACATACATGCATGCATATATACATGTATATATATTTATATATACATATATATAAAACAATAGTAAATAAGACACTCATTCCATTCCAATTCAATTCTATCATTGATATTAGTTACAATCTTAACTTCTTTAATATTTCTTTTCAATTAAATATCATACTTCCTTTGGAACACTTACAAACTTTCCATAATTAATTCTTTTTTTTCATATTTCTCTTCACTTATATTTTTATAAATCATTAATAATAATTAAAATGTTCCCATCCTTTCCTAATTTCATTCTCTCATTCTCTTTATTTCATTTATTTAGTAAGAAACATTCCATTACATTACACTAAGTATTTTATCCATCATTTTAGTAATACATTGTTTCATATTTTCTAAAATTATTTCTATTTCTAATATAACAATACTATCTTTTTTCCAAAATTTTTATTTTTTTAAACAAACATACACATACAAAATATAAAAAACATAAAAGCATCCTCCATTTTATATACATACAGTGTGTCAGTTGATTACAAAACTTTTGTGCTATCCTTTTACAGTCGTTTCAGTTTATATCAATTTTTACATTTTCAATCTAATGTATGGTTATATATTTATCAGTTATTAATCATCCATGACTAAACTATTTATTCCAACATTTGATATGAGATATACCATATTTTATCTTAATGTTTATGTTATACTTTCAACCAATGGTTATATATGTCTATATTATGTTTTATATCATTCTATTAAATTTCTATCACAAAATTATCTACTCTATTACATTACCATGTTTTCTTGTCCAACCATTGATAAAACAAATCCCATATCATGTAAAAATGTTTATCTTCTTGTTCTCTAATTTCAAATGTCAATTTACTCATTTCAGCACAGTCCTTAATTTTCTTAATGATTCCCTCCTGCATAGGTATTTTGTCATTTTTCCACTTCTGAGCAAATACAATCCTAGCTGCTGTTGAAATATTTACAATCAAATATTTCAGCTTTTTATTGTATATTTCTTGTATAATTCCCAATAAAAAGATCTCTGGTTTAAAGTCTATATGTTGTTTTATCATTTTTTCCAACCATGTATGGATTTTAGTCCAATATTCCTTTGCATCCGAACATGTCCACCATGTATGGTAATATGAACCAGGTATCCGATGACATTTCCAACATTTTTCCAATTTATTCTTAAACATTCTCGCAAGTCTCATTGGGGGTAGATGGTAAAACATCTTATACACATTTTCTTTATATGCAGTTGACATTGTCATTTTATAATCTTGAGACCACAATTTTTGCCATTTTTCTAAATCAATCCCATATCTGAAATTCCCCCTCTCCAAGCAATCATTGTTTCTTTAATTTGTTCCTCCTCCAGTTTAAATTCTAATAAATGTCCATAAAGTTTTTTAATTACCTTTTCATCAGTACTCATCAAAATTTTGTATAAATCAGTCAACTTATATAAATACATTCTGCTTTAGAGTCTTTATTAAATCTAGATTGTATTTGCAAGTATGAAAACCAGTTCATTTTTACACCTTGTTCTTCCAACGGTTGCATAGATTTAAGTTCACCCTTTTCATTCAATATTTCACCATATCTAACTGTTTGTTCCTTTTTATATATTATTGGATAAGAAAAAGCTTCAATGGTTGATGTCCATAATGGAATTTTTAAATAATATTGTTTTTTTATCTTCTCTCAGTTCAGAAACAATGCCTCTCGAATATAATGTCTTCTAAAATACCCCTGTGTTTTAGTTCCCTTATACCAGACAAAAGCATGCCATCCCAATAGCAAGTAATGCCCTTCTAAGGTCAATAGTCTACTGTTCCTTACTATTCCTTTACCCACATCAAACTTGTTGTCTGGTAGTGTAACTCCCAATTGGGCACGGCAAACCCTCCTCTTATTCTTGCATCTTGTAACAGTTTTAAATTTATTCTTAAAAAAACAGAATGCTGGCAAAGCACTAGGTCCAGATGGTTTGCCAGCAAAATTTTATAAAACCTTTCAGGAAACATTGAATCTTCATCTCTAAGAAGTGATGAATGAAGTTATGTTAAATAAAAGAACACCCAAAACAAGGTCAGAAGCATATATTACACTTATACCAAAGGAGGATACAGACCTGCAGCAAGTTAAAAATTATAGACCTATATCCCTATTGAACTCAGGCTATAAAATCTTTGCTTCAATTTTAGCAGAAAGACTAAAAGGATACTTAAATAATTTCATTCATATTGATCAAAATGGATTTCTGCCAAAGAGACAAATTAAAGACAATGTGAGGATCATTTTAGATACTCTGGAATATTATGAAGCACACCCAGAGAAGCAAATGGCCCTGATGTTTTTAGATGCACAAAAAGCCTTCGACAATGTGAGTTGGTGATTTATTTTACTTCAACTGATACAAATGGGCTTTGTCAAAAAATTTATTTAAGCCATTGAAACAATATATCATGAACAAACTGCAAAGGTTATTGTGAATGGAGAATTAACATAATCTATAGATAGATATAAAAGAGGCACAAGGCAAGGTTGTCCATTGTCACCTCTGCTGTTTGTGTTAACATTGGAAGTGTTGAACAGGAATATTAGAGAAGAAAAAGAAATATAAGGAATGAAAATTAAAAAGGAGGAGTATAAATTGCAAGCTTTTGCAGATGACCTGGTATTTATATTAGAAGACCCATTGGAAAAAGCACCTAAATTAATAGAAAAAATAGAAGAATATGGAAAAGTAGCAGGGTTGAAAATTAATAAAGATAAAACAAAGATATTAACAAAGAATATGTTAACAAGACAAAAAAAAAGAGTTGGAAGAAATTTTAAAAATACAAGTCATCAACAACACTATCTTATGTACTTTTGCAGAATCCCTTTTTCAATTAAATTTTCACCCATTATCTCTAAATAGGCTTATACTTTCAAGCTTTTTACATTTTCCCTGTTCTCTATATCATGTTTCTGTATTTTATAACTTCTTTTCCTTTCATTCTTCCCCCTCTTCTTCTGCCTCCCCTTTTTGCCCCCTTGCCTCTCTACTTCTAATTTATTTATTTGATTTATTTGATTTGTCAATCGCTTACAAGATAATAGGTATAAGTATATATATAGTTATGAATACATGAAATGGGTACATATAAGAAAAATAAAAGAAACAGTAGGCATGTTGGTGCATTTATGCATGTCCCCTACAGGAAAGGGGTGAGGCCAATGGTAGACAGCCTAAGGTTAAACTTTTTGAGGTTTGGGGAAGAAACCACAGAATCAGGTAGAGTATTCCAGTCATTGACTACTTTGATTTTTTCTGCAATCAAGTTTGGTGCGGTTATCCTTGAGTTTGTATCTATTGTTTGCTCTTGTGTTGTTATGGTTGAAGCTGAAGTATTCATTGACAGATAAGTCACTGCAATGTATGATTTTATATACCATACTTAGATCAGACATAAGATGGTGTAGTTCTAGGTTTTCTAGGTATAGAATTTCAAGTCTGCTGGCATAAGATATTCTACAATGAGTAGAACTGACTTAACAACTGCAATGATTCACTTAACAACTTGGCAGGAAAGATTTTAAAATGGGTCATAATTCACTTAACCAGTGTTTCACTTAGCAACAGGAATTTTGGGCTTAATTGTGGACATAAGTACTACCTGTAGTTACTCAATGTAAGTAAAAACACCACCGAGCCTATACAACTTATAAAAAATAGAAAATTCCCCTTTTCTAAGATGGTGTGGGGGGAAGTTAGTCAAAAACTAAAATGGGGGAAGGATATAACATTTATAAAATCTGCATTTTCACCTTAGGGAAAAATGAAGTAGTTATCAATTTTATCAGTTATCAGTTATTGATTTTAATTTTAATTGATAACTAAGTGCGGTGGCTCAGTGGCTAAGACACTGAGCTTATTGATCAGAAAGTTCATCAGTTGAAATCCTGAGCACTGCATAATGGAGTGAGCTCTTTACTTGCCTCAGCTTCTGCCAACCTAGCAATTTGAAAATGCAAGTAGAAAAATAGGGACCACTTTGGTGGGAAGGTAACAGCGTTCCGTGCACCTTCAGCATTCATCGTGGTTACATGACCACGGAGACATCTTCGGACAGTGCTGGCTTTTTGGCTTTGTAACAGAGATTAGCACCGCCCCTTAGAACAGGAAACAACTACCACGTATGTGTGAGGGGAATCTTTACTTTTACCTTAAGTGCAATATGCTTTTAAAAACTTTCTGTTACTAGATAATTTATTTTTTAAAACTCACCCAGAGTTTTTTTTAAAACAAATGTCTCTAAGATAGCCTCAAAAATATGGTTAATAAGTTACTTTGAATTATGTTTCGAGATGTCATCAGCAAAAGAACTGACACAAGATTAGGCATTGCCAGAAATTCCACAAATGCAACTTACGACCTCAATTAAGCCCAATATTTATGTTGCTAAGGGAAACATTTCTTAAGTGAATTTTGCCCCATTTTATGACTTTTCTCACCCCATTTGTGAAGTGAATCACTGCAGTTCTTAAATTAGTAACATAGTTGTTAAGGGACTCTAATTTCCCCATGATTTTGCTTGTCAGAAAGTTGCAAAAGGGGATCATGTAACCCCGAGAAACTGCAACCATCACAAATGTGAGTCAGTTGTCAAGCGTCCAAACGTAAATCATGTGATTGTGGGGATGCTGCAATGGTCGTAAGTGGGAAAAATGGTCATAATTCACCTTTTTCTGTGTCATTTAGGGTCATTTAATGAAAGGTTTGGTCTCAATCACGAATTATGTCATCTAAAAGAAAGATATTGAAAGATGCAAAGAAAATTGCCAAGTTGCCTACAATTCAATGTTAATTATGTCCCTTATGAATGACTAAAATCACTCCATTATTCTAGTAGGCCAAAACAACAAATGCTCTGTGCAGATGGGAACAGGAAGTGAGAAATAATCCGTATAAATATTTCAAGAGCCACACAGAAGCAGGAAGGGATAATGCTGACTCTCTGAGCTTCAATTCCACAAATTCTCTTCCTCCTGTCGTATCTGTCAGAATGTCTCTTTGAATGATAGACCCACATATTTTCCTCATAAGCAAAGAGTCATGAAGTTACTCCTTCTGGTATTCCTGGTGAACAAAGTAGTTACTCTGAGATGCCCTGCAAGTGATGCTTTCCTTGTTCCACATGAGTGGTACCAGACTGGGGACTTTATCATTGGTGGAATGATGTCTCAAATTGTTTACCACTTTTATGAAATTAAATTTCACGAACACCCATCTTTAAAAGGTTATGGCTTACCACTGTAAGGGTTTTTTTTACTTTCCATGCAGTTTCTAATCTTAACCAAATCCTCCAAAAATTTCTTATATAAATAAAAGTTCTTTGAGCATAAATGCTGGATTTTGTATGTAATCTCATCCTTTTTGTCATTCAAAAGTATTTGGGTGTGGGAGAAGGAATAATTTTTCTTTATATTATGTTAAAATCTTTCTTGTAAAATGTATGAAGTTTTGTTTCAAGAGGTCTTTTGAGGAACATTTAGTGAGATTAAGGTACTTTTTAAACAACTATCTATTCATCTTCAGTTTTGTGTTATGTGGATAGAAACTAAAAGTGGTAGGTTAAAAAAAGCTTCTATGTTCTTGTAATACACATCGGTTGAAGATCATTGAAATACTTTGTAAAAAGTATATTTAGGTTCTCCACTAATTATTGAGTTGAAAATCATTGAAATACTTTGTAAAAAGTATATTTAGGTTCTCCACTAATTATTGAGTGTTTTCTAATCATTTTTCCAATGGGGGTATTTAACTTATTTGCAGTGTAATAACCAAATTCTACCAGAACATCCTTGCCTTGGCCTTTGCTGTGAAGGAAATCAATGAGGACTCCCAGATCTTACCTAACATCAGTCTCGGGTTGCACATCTATGATAGTTATCACAATTCGAGGATGACCTACCGCACCACTCTGGACCTGCTTTTCAAATCCCAGAAATTTGTCCCTAACTACAAATGTGATAGCCAGAAAAATCTCATGGCCATCATAGGAGGATTAGGTTCGGACACATCATCTTATATGGCAGAAAATGTAAATGTCTACAAAATTCCACAGGTAATTTGGGTAGAGGATGAGAGAGAAACTTTGACTTTTTTTGTAATGAATATTAGATATTAGATATTCTCCAGAAACTTATGGATATTTTTTTTCTGCTTAAATATTTTATTCTGTCACTTACAAAGAGCGAAGGTAGTTATTAAAATTTAGCTCTGAAGAACATAGAATAATATTATAGAGTTGGAAGGGACCCTGCTCAAACAGGAGACTGTATACGATTTCAGATAAGTGATTGTCCAGTCTCTTTGTGAAAGTCTTCAGTGATGGAAAACCCACAACTTTTGAAGGCAAACTCTTCCATCAGTTGATTTAAGAAATTTCTCCCTAGTTCTAGTTTGCTCCTCTCCTTGGTTGCTTCTAGATTGCTTTTGTCCAATTTAGCTACATTATAGATGTTCTTGAGAACTCTATATCCAGATGCTAATTTTTGTTCATAATCCAGTTGTATTCCATAGGTAAAAACATATTTCATTTTGAAACTGTATTGCCTATGTTGTTCATCTTCCATAATATATGTATATTTGGAGAAAATGTCAGTGTAGGGACACCTTCATTCAATGTATATCCAGTAAGCAATCATTTTTCTCCATATTTTTTCCACCGTAACAACACAAGAGAATGCAATAGATACAAATTCAAGGTTAACTGTACCAAGCTTGGTTGCAGGAAATACGACTTCAGCAACAGAGTGGTCAATGTCTGGAATACTCTACCTGACTCTGTGGTTTCTTCTCCAAACCCCAAAAACTTTAACCTTAGACTGTCCATTATTGACCTCATTCCTTTCCTAAGAGGTCTGTAGGCAGCGTACATAAGCACACCAACGTGCCTACCATCCCTGTCCTATTGTTTTTATTTTTCTTACATGTATCCATTTCATGCTGTCATAACTATGTTTATACTTATACCTATTATCTTGTGATTGACAAATCAAATAAATAAATAAAAATAAAATATTTTCCCCTTGCTTCTCATGAATAATGCCTCTCTCTCTTTAGTTTAGTTGACTTATGGCTCTTTTGCCCAAGAAGAGTTCGAGACTACTAAATTATCTTCACTTTATTGCATGGTTCCAAATGAGGAGCATCAGTATACCGGAGTTATACAACTTCTTCTTCTTTTTGGATGGACGTGGATTGGAGTCTTCACTCTTGATACTAGTAAAGGAGAACGTTTCTTCCAGAAACTGCAATCATTGCTTTCCCAGAATGGCATCTGCACAGCTTTCTCACAAAATATTCCACAATTAGTTAATTTGGAAAATATATCTGAATTACTTCAGAGAAACTCAATTATCTGTAATAAACTGATAGATCGGAATGCAAATGCTTTTCTTGTCTATGGAGAATCATTCACAATTTTGTGGCTCAGAATTGTTGCATTTCTGTGTGAGCTAGAGAGCACATCATTTAGAAAGGTTTGGATCCTAATGGATCCAATTGATTTCATACTGACGGATTTTCAAAGAGGTTTTGATCTTCAGATGTTCCATGGGGCTCTTTCCTTTACAGTGCATTCAAGAGAAGTTCAAGATTTCAAAGAATTCCTTCAAGTCATCAAACCTTCGACCCACAAAAATGAATTTTTTCAAGAGGTTTGGGAGCAATTGTTTGACTGTTCATTTTCAAATGAACATTTATCTGAAAAAACTTGCAGTGGAGAAGAGAATTTGTGGGATCTGCCTGCGCCTCTGTTTGAGCTCCAGATGACTGGCCAAAGTTACAATATCTACAATGCTTTTTACACAATCGCACATTCTTTGCATGAAGCAGTGAGTTCAAGATTCAGAAAGAGAGAGTTTCAAAGATTTGAATTTCCAGATCTTCAGCCTTGGCAGGTAATGTCTCAAAAGTTATTGTACTTGTCTTTTGTTTTAGTGAATAGTCATTCTGAACCCACTACTAATCATGGCTTGTTTGCTCTGGTCTATACTCACATTCACTAGAAATATTGAGGCAACAAAGCTAATGGAGTAAGACCTGATTTTAAGTTACAGAATATAAGAAAATGAAAATAACCAATGCCTTTGCAAATTTCAGTCTAGTCAATGAGGTTTATATATCATCCTTGGTTCCATAAACAACAGTTTCATTTCCACATACTATTGGCCTGTCTTGTAAATTTATCCAGCCCAGTTCCAAGAAAAAAATAATGAAGAAGCATCTGAAGGCAGTGTTTCTTTGCTTTGTGCCCAACACACTTTTTAAAAATGTGGAGATTTCATTTTTCTTATTTTGCAATTTTTCTTATTTTGCAATTTAGTCAAAACAGGGTTGTTAGACTGTGAACTCAGAGGCTATGACAACTGTTGTTGCTTTTTATCAGTAGAGATGCAATGTTTTCATGAAGTGATGTTAGTCTTTAGTCTTAAAGTAAACTATCAGAAAAATGTTTGAACTTGTTTTAAAATACTTGTCATCCATTACTAATCATTCATTATGGGTTGACATTTTTTTCTGTATTTCAAGTTAGGAAGAATTTTTTTTCATTTCCTGGAAACTGGGAGTAAAATAATATAAGTTTTAATATTTTTATCCTAATAATATGTTTTCTTTTGGACTGCCTTTTTCTTATCCTCTTCAAAAAGCTCCACAAATTTCTTCAAGGGATTTCTTTTAACAACTCAGCTGGAGAAAGAATCTTCTTTACAGGCAAAAGGAAAGGTCAAGGTGGTTTTGACATTGTCAACATGATCACTTTTCCAAACCGATCTTTTCAGAGAGTTAAAGTTGGAAAGTTAAAGTCCAATGCTCCAGAAGGAAAAGAACTCATCATTGAGAAGAACACAATTCTTTGGCACCCTGGTTTTAATCAGGTAGGCAATCATGATTGTATAAAACTTTCATGAATTGCACCTTGATCCATTGTGATCTGTTGATCTTTGACTTTTAAACCATATTGAAGATAGTCACGTTCCAAATCTGATTTCTGTTGTTGAAAGGGGGAAAAAAGGCATGTTCTGTACAAAAGTTCATTTATGACATTGACAAACTATTTTTTTAAAACCAAGTTTACATATGTCGGTTACAATTCTATTTGATATTACAAAGATTGTATCATTTTCATAATATTTTGCCATTGTGCCAATTTCTTTAATCACATCAAGTCCACTTACACATCCTTGTAATTTCAACATCTTTTGAATGCACAATATAAATCTCAGTTGATAAATCTCAGTATAAATTCAGCAGCTTTTGGGAAGTAAAATATTATCTGTCCCCATAAAGGAAAACAATCCGAAACTGTTTTAAAGATCTCCCTTTTCAAAACCTTTTATGTTTATCACCAGGTTCTTCCACTTTCTCGGTGTAATGACCATTGTTTCCCTGGATATTGGAGGAAAGGAGATGAAGAAAAACAATTCTGTTGCTATAACTGTGTTCAATGCCTGGAAGGGAAGATATCAAATAAAATGGGTAGGTTAGACATTCCTAGAAGCTTTCAATAGATATGCTTAAGCAAGTGGTAATATTTTATTTATTTATTTTATTTAGTTTAGTTTAGTTTATCAAGCAGGTATGAGAAAACAAGTATGATATGAACATAATATATAAACATATATGTATAAACGTATAAGTACAAACATAATAAATGTGTATCAATAAATGGGAACAGTAGGACAGAGACAGTAGGCATGCTGGTGCACTTATGCATGCTTTCTTACAGACCTCTTAAGAAGGGAGTGAGGTTGGACTTTCGGTTTGCTCTTCATCGGAGTCAGAGCGGAATCTGCGATTGTGCACGGTTTTTCTTCGAGCTAACTTGCTGGAGCGTCCAAATTGTGACCAGAACCACTATGGGGGAGTGGTGAAGAAAGGGGGAATCACCTGGAGGGTTGATAAGAGCCACAACTTCCCTTCCTGACAGGAAACACCCCTTCCAAAGGCAAGCGGTAGCGGTGGTCTTAAAATGGCCACCATGAAAATGAAGAACAGCCCAGGAAACTAAGTTTGTGCTGGAAAGAAGTAACAAGTGGAGTGCAAACCAGGCAAAATGCATGGATTTTGAGGTACCCCGGTATTAAAAATAAAATACGGTATTGGAGAAAAGTGTGTGAAGCTGCAAACAAAGAGAGAGAGAAGGAAATTGGATTTTATACAATTGGCTTGAATTACTGTATTGGATTAATTTGGAGGAGAAATTTTGAAGGAAAATATTTGAACACAACAAAGGTTTAGAAATTAAACTGGATAACTATTGGATTATGGGCACTCAAAGGACATAATTAAATGCTGAAATTGAATTTGTGGAAATGGAAAAAAAGAATAGCTAATGATTGAAATTAATGAATTTAATAAAAGTACTATATTCAACAAAGAAAGTTAAAGTTAAGGAAAGAGTGGACAGTGAAAAAGGCTCAACAGCAACTCCTGATGGTACAGGAAAACTTCGGTGATCTTTTTTTAAAAAAAGTGTTTAGTCTTTCTAAGAAATTGGACTTTGGAACTTAAAAGAAAGTAAAAGAAACTCCATTATAAAAATCAAAAACCTGGAAAGGGACATTAGAATACTACAATGAGGAAAATATTTGAAAATATTGGCATAGAACCACCCAGTGAGTGTGGGAAACAGTTGGGAAAGGGCCATTTGAAAATTTGGAACTAAGATTTAAGGAAATTGACTGTTGAAAATAAATTTAAAAGATACTGGCTGAAATAATCTACTGGACTTTGGGACTGAATACATCATTTAGGGAAGAGGAAAAGAAAAAAGCATAAGATACAATGGAGGAATTATTTTGTTGAAATGAGAACAGACTTACAAGACATAAGTGAAATGATGAAAACTAGATTTGAAATGTAGAATTATGTATTACAGAAATTAGAAATGGTGACCCAGCATGTAGAAGAAGAATGCAAATCAGAGGGGGAGGAGTTTAACAAAGAAGAAGCCAGCTTTGAAGAACAAAGAGATCAACAATTACTTAAGCAGTGGGGAAAAGGAATTAAATTTAAAAATGTGTGGTCTGATGTGATAATAAAAGGGAAAACGGTTTGGAAAATGGAAAAAGGAGAGGGAAAAAACTAAAAAGGAAGTTCAAAAGAAAAATTGAAAGAGGGAGGGTTAAGTGACTCCGCACAGTCACTTCTGCCCTCGTCATCTCCTGTCAAGGTTATTGCAATGCTCTCTACATGGGGCTCCCCTTGAAGAGCATCTGGAGGCTCCAACTGGTGCAGAATGCGGCTGCACAGGTGATTCTGGGAGCTTCTCAGAGCTCCCGCGTTACACCGCTCCTGCGTGAGCTGCATTGGCTTCCGATGGCCTTGCGGGTGCAATTCAATGTGTTGGTGATCATTTTTAAAGCGCTCCATGGCTTGGGACCCGGGTACTTATGGGACCACCTGCTGCCACCATGGGCTTCCCGCTGACCAGTCCACTCTCACAAGGTGGGCCTCTTCGGGATGCCGTCAGCTGGGCGATGCCAGCTGGCAGCCCCAAGGGTGTGGGTCTTCTCTGCGGGAGCACCCTCCCTTTGGAATGAGTTACCCCCAGAGATGTGGACTATCCCTGACCTGCAAACCTTCCAGCATGCATTGAAGACCCATCTTTTCCAGCAAGCTGGAATTGGAAATTTTTTTGAAATTTTTTGAAATTTTTTTGAAATTTTTTTGAAATTGGAATTGGTTTTAACTTTTGTAAATTTTTACCCAGTTTTAGTGTTTTATTATAGTTTTAATTTTCCAGCCACTAATTTAATTTATTTTAAACTACTTTTAACTCGATATTTGTAATTGTATTGTTTTTAGCTCAGCTGTGCATCGCCCCGAGTCCCAATTTTGGAGAGGGGGCAGTATATAAACTAAATAGATAAAAAATAATTGGAAATGGAGAGGAATAATTGGAGAAATGGAGAGGAATAAGATTGGAAAATGGAGAGGAATAAGATTGGAGAAATGGAGAGGAATAAGAAAGGGGAAAGGCGGAATTAAAAGAAAGGACCAGAAAATAAACAGAAACAGGAAGCAAATGAGAATGAAAAAGAACTATATTGTTAAAAGAGCAAGAGACAATGGGTGAAATTTTAAAAAGAGGATAGGAAAGAGATTGTACAACATAATAATAAGGTGTGATATAAATAATTATATATTTTCTTTCTCTTTCCTGTTATTAAAGAATTATTGCTATACTAGACATGGAATTTAATAGAATAAATATGGAATTGGGAATATATAATAAAAATATCATATGTTGATGATTAATCATGTATAAGAAAAGGGGGGAAGATGATGAAATGAGAACTATTATGGAAGGATTAATATCTGTTGCTATAATTAATTGATTAGACTAATATTTTTGTAATGTAGAGATGATTTATAAGGTGATTCAAAAAATGTAATGCAGTATCTGACAAAAAGTATATATATAGTAATTAGGGAGAGGGTATCAAGTAAATTTAATGTGGCTGGCTCAAATTAATAATTAGAGGGGACAATTTTGAATTAAACTAAGGATTGATAAAATTGCAAATATGACAGATAAAGGTAATTTGAGAAACGAATATAGCAATGAGATGAGAATTTCAAATAACATTGTAAAATAAGATATGAGAATACTCTAATGAATGAAATAAGTTATAATATGAATTGGAAATGGATAAGTTTAATACTTAATACTAATAAGATTAATGTGATATGAAATAGAACAAAAAAATGAATAGGTAAATATGGTCATGTTTGTATTGTATTGAAACCTGGAAGCATACTGCTTGTCATATGAGTTTTTTTTTATTTAAAAAAAATTGGGGAGGAAATTGAATACTGAAGTTATTAGGTAACTCATATGATGGTTGGCATTAGGAGAGTATTGATGTTGAAAATAAGCAAGGAAGGAATTTGACTTAATGCGAATGTGGATATTAAGAAATTATCAAGGTTGCTTATACTAAAATGAATGATATATTGATACCACACAGTTAAAGTATTGTTGTGTATGTGTTGATTGAAATAAAAAACTTTAATTGAAAAGAAAGGAATGGAGTGAGGTCCACGGTAGATAGTTTAAGGTTAAAGTTTTGTGGGTTTGAGGATGTAACTTTACGATGCATATAATTATTAGATTTATGAGTAATCGGGGAAATATTCATTTATTTACCGGTGGATCATGCTCAATTTGAAATTGATTCCTACAGGTAGTATTTCCTATTCAGACACAAGGTATACATGCATTGAAATATAGATTATAGATGATCAAATGATAGATTGATGGATGGATGGATATAGATGATAGGTAGGTAGGTAGATAGGTAGGTAGGTAGATGGATAAATGGATGGATGAATAGATGGATAGCTCGATAGCTATATAGATGATAGATTATAAACAGATAGATAGATAGATAGATAGATAGATAGATAGATAGATAGATAGAAATAGAGTGATAGAGATAGAGAGGTATGAATGTCATCATATAAAATCTACTGCTCAATAATCCACATCTATATCTATAATCATCTACATTTGTCTGTCTGTCTATCATCTATCTATCTATCTATCTATCTATCTTTTTTTTGTAAATCTGGACATGGCTGATATAAGATCAAGGAGAGAAGCAACCTAGAACTAAGGAGAAATTTCCTGACAGTTAGAACAATTAAGTCCCGAAGCTGTGAATTAAGAAGTTGGACAACTATTCCTCTGAAATGGTATAGGGTTCCATGCCAAAGCAGGGGGTTGGACTAGAAAACCTCCACTGTCCCTTCCAACTCTATCATTCTGTTAACTGTCACTTGATCTGCCATTTTCTGGATTTTATTTTCTATGAAAACGTGAAAGGAAGAGAAACAAAAACATATTCAATAGACAAGGAAGATCTGTAAATGGATCAAATATTTATATAAGAGGGCTGCCTATAGAACCTAACCAATCCATCAGCATAGAGCTGGAAGAGACCTTGGAGGTCTTCTAGTCCAACATCCCTGTTCAAGCAGGAGACCCTATAATATTTCAGACAAGTGGTTACCCAGTATCTTCTTTAAAAATTCTGATGATGAAGCATGACAGCAAGCTGTTCCACTGGTTAATTGTTGTCACTGTTAGGAAGTTTCTCTTAATTCCACATTTCTTCTTTCCTTGATTAGTTTCCATCCATTGTTTTACCACCCCTCCTTTGTTTTATTCATTAATTTCCACCAACCCATCTACCTATTAATATTGTCCCCATAGAACCCAGAAGCATCATAAAAATCAGGACAAAATTCAGGGACCATATTACCTATATTGAAAATTCAATCCTAATAAAAGTTTTATTTAAGTTTTCACAAAACACACAAATACAAATAAAATATCTCTTTTTGAGAGCAGCATGCCTCCGGGTTATCACTTCTCCATACAGACAGAAGCTCAATACATATTTATCTTATACATTCTAATCCATATCTTATAACTATTTTCACTATTTTTTCAATAGCTTTTCCCTTTCTTTACTTCCTATAGCCTTATTTTAAATTATCTCATTCCTTTCTTAATTCAATTACATATCTTTTTCTAATTTTTAAAAACTTTCTAATCAATGTTTTTATATTTTCGTCTGTCCTGTTTAGAATTTCATATTAACTTTTCTCATAAAACAATTTTTCCCTGTAATTACTAGACTGGAGTATAACATCTTTGTATCTTTTTTCAAATCTTGTTTAAAAATTTAAGTTACACCTTTACAGTTATAACATTCATTTTCTAACCTCTATTTTATAACACATACCTATTTTTCAATAGAATTCTGCTTGGTACATTCCCTTAAAAATACACACTAAATTCTTAAAAGAAAAAAGTATATATGCATATATATATATCTGTGTATATATGTATAACAATAGTAAATGGAATAATTATTCTATTCAAGTACACCTCTGCCATTAATATTATTATCAATCTTTTACATTTCTATTTCTTTTAACATTTACGCTGACTGTCCTTTGGAAGGACAGATACTGAAGCTGAAGTTCAAATATTTTGTCTACCAAATGAGAAGATTCATTGGAAAAATTGAAGGCAAAAGAAAAGGGACTTAAGAGCTAGTGAGATAGTGTCACTGACACAATGGACAGATTCAGGGAGGCAGTGGAGGATGGGGAGGATAATATGCTATTGACCCATTAACTAGTGAAAAGTCAGAAATGATTTAACAAATGAACAACAGCAATATTGAAATTAAATCAATGGTTTCTTTCTTGCTTGTCAAACCACACCTTTTTTCAAAATAAAAATAGTGATGTTTCCTAGTTTACTCACTCTTTAGGAAGGAGGTTGCATTTTAAGAGTAATTATACTTTATGCCAATCTTAAATGATGAAATAGAATTAAAACTGTGGTTACATAGAAACACGATCAAACTGAGAATTATTGGAAACAACTCAAAAAGAATAACATACCGTATTTTCCGGCGTATAAGACGACCGGCGTATAAGACGACCCCCTAATTTTATAGTTAAAACATAGGTTTAGGCCTATATTCGCTGTATAAGACTACCCCCCCACTTCCGAGGCAACACCAGTTCTTTTTTAATTAAAAAGCCTGCTTGGATTGGCTGAGTTAGAGAGGCGGTCCGAGCAGCCTTGCAGTGATTGGTGCAGGATCGAGTTGGAAAATTCGTTTGCATGCATAAAAAGCCTGCTTGGATTGGCTGAGTTAGAGAGGCGGTCCGAGCAGCCTTGCAGTGATTGGTGCAGGATCGAGTTGGAAAATTATACTCGGCGTATAAGACGACCCCCGATTTTTGGTTGACTTTTTTTCGTTTCAAAAGTAGTCTTATACGCCAGAAAATACAGTAGATCTCCCACTCTGAAATAAAATTAAAAAATAGGGAATGCATAGATGACAAATTTCTTGACTTTTTTTTTTCAGATATGGATGGCTGTTTTGAATGTTCAGAAAATCATTATCCAAATAAGGAAAAGATAGAATGCATTGTGAAACCAGTGGTCTTTCTAAACATTGAAGAAAACCTAGGAATTGGTTTAGCCTCAGCTTCTCTTTGTTTCTTCTTCCTCACAATGTGGGTACTTGGCACTTTTATTAAGTACAGAGATACTCCCATTGTCAAAGCCAACAACCGGTCCCTCACCTACACCCTGCTTGTCTCTCTTCTGCTCTGTTTTCTCTCATCTTTGTTCTTTCTCAGCCATCCTGGCAAAGTGACCTGCCTTCTCCGACAATCAATGTTTGGCATTACCTTCTCTGTAGCCATTTCTAGTGTCCTAGCCAAAACTATTACTGTGGTTGTTGCATTCATGGCCACTAAACCAGGATCAAAGATGAGGAAATGGGTGGGGAAAAGATTGGCCTTTTCTATTGTCCTTTCCTGCTCTCTCTTCCAAGGGTGTCTTTGTATTCTTTGGTTGTCAACATCTCCCCCATTCCCTGAGTTGGACATGAAATCAGAACGCAAAGAAATGATTTTACAGTGCAATGAAGGCTCAGCTTTCTTCTTTTATTGTGTTTTGGGCTACATGGGTATATTGGCTATTGCCAGCTTTATTGTGGCTTTCCTTGCCCGTAAATTACCAGACAGCTTTAATGAAGCCAAGTTCATCACCTTTAGCATGTTGGCATTTTGCAGTGTTTGGATTTCCTTCTTTCCAGCCTATCTGAGCTCAAAAGGAAAAGCCATGGTAGCTGTGGGGGTCTTCTCCATCTTGTCATCCAGCGCTGCATTACTGGGATGCAAAGTTTTGCCAAAATGCTACATCATTGTTTTCAGGTCTCAGCTAAACCACAGGGAGCAACTCATAAAGAGGACTTAGTACATATCATATAGTGTTGCTTGCTATACTTACAAAGAAGAATAAAAAGCCTATTTGCTATGTATATGAAATATATAAAAGTTATTTCTGTGAAAAAAGGATTTTTGGAAGGTTATTATGATTATTAAGATTTATTAATGTCACCCATTAAAAATGAAGTGTTCATGTTGTTGCATTTTCAAATATTTTTTAAGATTGTTTCAGCTTTTCAACACTTCACCTCAAGAAGGTTTTTCAGAATCTAGATTTCTTAGATACTGTTAAAAGATTTCGGAAATTGACTCAAAAGATATTCAAGATCTTTCCTGGTTTTTTTACTTTCTGTTGCTAAACCACTGTATGTGTCACTGTGTTTGTTCTGGTTTGTCTGCTGAGCTTTCCAGAATGGTTATCACATTACCATAGTAACAAGATATGAGTGTCTTGTGATGTTTGGTTTACTGCACACGTGTTCAGGGGAGGAGTTTTACTTCTACTTTGCTTTCAGTTCCTTCATTTATTCTTTTCATTTGTTTGCTCCTTAGATGTACTGCTTTTCTTTGTGTTCTCCTAGTTTTTTTGTAAATAAAGTACGCTGGCAACAGAATAACACGATTCATTTCCTCTAATTTATAAAGCTGAACTTTTTCGCTTTGACAGTATGAATATAGTAAAAAGCTGGTTAACATTTTACGAACATGTGTTTGGTACAGTATCATGGAACATCAGTTTTGGATTGTTTACAGTTTTTTGAAATGTAAAATTTAAAAAGTTTCTAAATCCGGTACATTTAATCAAATTTTAGGTCACAGGTAGTTATCATTCAATTTCCATTGTGATCTATTACCCGATTTTAAAAATATTGAAAATATAGTGAAAAGAAGTGATGTGAAATGTATTCTTTCTGTCTCATCTTTTATTTGACATATATACTTTTCATTTATAACATTTAATTTGCTTTGTTCCTTTGTAACCTTTCCATGGAATTGTGGAAAAATAAATTGTGGATATATCAAGATGTAGTGTTCTGTTTGTTACTCTTTAAAGAAGAATCCCTGAAACTTCTAAGGATGGAATAAATTTGTTATGATGGGGAAATGATAAAAGATTGAATAAATAAATGATCGCCCATCCCCAGTCAATTAACATTTCTTGTCCTACTTTCTGGTGCTTTGGAAAATAAGTTGACTCCCCTCTTGTTTCTGGCAGCCTTAATGAGATAAACAAAATACTGAAGTTATGGATAGATTTTTTTTTCTCTTAACATCAACTGGGAACAATAAAGGAATCAGCACTCAAGAAATATGCTGTATTTGATAGGGTAACAATAAAAGTAGATTTTTTTGGCTGTTCATGTACTGTGCTTTCTGATCTTCCCGGTGATGAAAGTGAATGTGCTCAAATGTCCAGAGGTTGATCCTTTTCCAGTTCCACATGAATGGTACAAATGAGGTGATGTCCTCATTGGAGGGATAGCTTCACACAACCTCTACGTCTTCACTGAACATTTGTTTTATGAACATCCTTCTCAGGAGTATATGGGCTTTCAGAGTAAGCAAATCCCATACCTTTTTTTAATCTAATGATAACTTTTTTTTTACTTTTTAAGATATCCACCTCAGTTCCTTTGATTCACAAAGGTCTCAAGGATGGCAGATGAGGTCATAAGGCATTTCTTGATTTTTTTTCCTGAAATTTCATATCCTATGTTTCTATAGGAATGAGAGAGTATTTATAACATTTTGAAAAAAGTGATACAAATATGAATTTGAATGTCAAAGGAATACCTACATTACTAATGAGAGAGAGCATATATAGCTCAGGTATAAATTGTACAATCTTTGGCGGTCTAAGCTTGGTTATTTTTTTGCAGATATTTTGTTATAAGCTTAGGAAATACCTTAAGTGTTCTGAAGAGCATTGCAAATGTTCAGAGAGCAACACAAACTTCATAATACCTAGAACATAAATATATAAAGTATGAATTAATAATATAAGAAATAAATGTATAGAAATGATCAGTCATCCTCATAAAAGCAATGCAAAAATGGAAAATTTATTTTCATTACTAGCATATTTTCTCTGTAAAAGAAGGAAAAGGAAGAACAAAGGTTGCTCAAAGAAGAGTAAAATAAAGAAATGGAATAAATTAGGTTTCTTCTCTATGAAACAGAACACACCATCCATGTCATTGGCTATTAATAGAAAATCTAAAAATATAAATTACTGTATTTTTAATGAATGACTTCCATGATACAGTGTAATGCATAACAGAACCCTAAACCATGATACTTTGAAGCAGTATAGAAGGAGTTTAATCTTTTTAGTTCCCATCACAGATACAAATGGCTATTCTAATCCATTTACTGTAGAATTGTTTTCTAAAAGACATTCTTTATTACAGTATGATTACAAAATTCTACCAACATCTCCTTTCCTTGGCCTTTGCTGTCAAAGAAATCAATGAGAATTCAGAAATCCTGTCAAATATTACCGTTGGCTTCCATATCTATGACAGCTACTATAATGAAAGAATGACTTATCGGACCACCCTAGACTTACTTTTCAAATCAGACAGATTTATGCCCAACTACAAATATGGGCTTCAGAAAAATCTCATGGCCATCATTGGTGGACTTGGTTCAAATACTTCATCACGTATGGTAGAAATTATGGAGCACTACAAAAATCCACAGGTAGTTCCAGGGATGAAGAAATCCCTATAGCTCTCAATGAGTTAAGAGCTTTCTTAAGTATTTAGTCTCGTGCATTTATCTCCACAAAAACATGATTGTAAGCAAATCTCAATCTATACTTAGCAAGAGTTTGAAAATTAATATTAGCTTGCACTGGTAAAGGGCTTTTAACTTGTTGGTATTTGATCATGTTCCAATTAGAAAAATAATGGCAGACCTTGACATTTTGCTGTATCCCAAGGGGCTGTAGAAAAATATATATCCCAGGCTGGAGGCAAGATGCACAGAGTTTCACAATCAATATGCAGAAGGCAAAAAAAGAAACAATGGATGGAAACTAATCAAGGAGAGAAGCAACCTGTGATTAAAGACAAACTTCCTAGAAGTAAGGACAAATAACCAGTGGAACAGCATACCTGGAGAAGTTGTAGGTGCTTCATCACTAGAGGTTTTAAAGAAAAAAATGGATAGTCACCTACCTGAAATGGTATATCTTGAGAAGGGGGTTGAACTAGAAGACCTCCAATGTCCCTTCTAGCTCTACTTCGATTGATGTATTTGGCAGCAAAGTATCACAGCTCTTTATGGCTAAATAGTGTTCACGCATAAAAGCAGTGGACACCCAGCTTATCCAAACCATGAAGCTAATATCAGGAATTATGAAATTGATGACTTCAAAGTGGCCAGTGCTATCTAATGTACCACCCACAAACCTTAAAAGAAAACCAGCTTTAAAAATGTAGAGGAAAAATCTGAGGCAAAGCTAATTATTACTCATACATGTGGATTATCATGATCAAATATTTAGTCTCATATCTCGTAATTCATCATGAAAACTTGGACAGGAATAATCTCATCCAAACCAATATTGGCAACTGAAAAAAAATGGTTGATAATATTAATTATGACCGTGAGAATATCCTGCAAGTTTTATATCATATTGGGATGAAATGCCCGATTGAAGGTTCTCTGCAAGAACTACATCATCTTAAAGACATTGCTATCCAAAGGCTAAATGACCTAGATATAGGCCATAGGCTTAGGTACTCTAACAAATACTCATACATAATTTAATTTTTAAAACAATTTTATTCATAATTCATATTGTGCATTTTAAAAATAATTCACTGTTCTCATGTTTTATACTTTGATACATATTTTATATGCTGTTTTGTGAATTTTATACATTAATGCTTTATTCCAATGTTTCTTAAGCTTGGCAACTTTAAGCTGTATTGACTGCAACTCCCAGGATTCCCCAGCTAAAAGAGAAGACTGGCGAATTCTGGGAGTTGAAATCCATACAGGTTAAAGTTGTCAAAGTTGAGAAATATTGCTGTATTCTATTATGCCATATGTAATAAATCAATAAATAACCCCAATTAATTGTTTAATTAACTCAAAACAGATTATAGTCATCTCATTTACACTCAGTATTCTTGGGGAAAATATAACTTTCACATGATATAATAACTTCATTTTATTAGTCATTTCTTAATGTTTAGTTCTGGCTTAAGAACAATTATGAAACATGTTGGGAAAATGATACATCCCAATGAAGGACAAAATGGAAAAGATCTCCATAACCACCATGGTTTTTCCATTACTCAGATGCTTAGATAGGTTGGAACAAAGGAGATCCACACACTGCAAGAAGTCAACATGCTAAATGTGATGAGCTTGGCTTCATTAAAGATGTCAGGTAAATTACAGGCAGAATATGCCACAATAAAGCTGACAACAGCCAAGAAGCCCAGGTGGCTCAGTACACAATAGAACATGAAGATGGAGCCTTTGTTGCGTTGTAAAATCATGGTTTCTATAAATGTCTAACTGGAGGAATGGAGGAGATGTTGCCAGCCACAGAATGCAAAGACCTGCTTGAAGAAAAGAACAAGAAAGAACAATGGAAAGAGCCAATCTTTTCCCCACCCATTTTCTCATTAGAGAACATGGCTTAGTAGCCATGAAAGCTACAACCACAGTAATAGTTTTAACTAACACACAAGAAACAGCAACTGAGAAGATGATGCCAAATGCTGGTTGATGGAGAAGGTAGGTTACTTTCCTTGGTTGTCCAAGGAAAGACAAGGAAGAAAAAACCATAGTAAATGTGTAAGTACTGTGTACGTGAAGTCCCGGTTGTTGGACTTGACAATGGGGGTATTTCTACGCTTAAGGAAAATTCCAAGCACACTGATTGTCATGAAGGAAAAGGAAACAACAGCTGAGGCCAAACTGATTCCTGTTTTTAAATATAAATTTTATTTGGGTTTTTACAAAAACATAATACAAATAAAACATCTTTTTTTTTTTGAGACTAGCATGATCCCAGGTTATCACTTCTCCATACAGACACAAACTCAATTTCATATTCCTCTTTGTGTTCTATTCCATATCTTATTACTATTTTAACATTTTCTCCATAATTTTTCCCTGGCTTGGTTTTCTCAACTTTACTTTTAATTATCTCATATCTAAATTCAATTATATATCTTTTTCTAAGTTTCAATGTTTTTCTAATCATTATATTTATACTTTTGTCTCTCCTATTTCAATTTCATATTATTTTTTTCTCATTAAACAGATTTTCTCCTGTAGTTACTAATTGAAGTATGATACCTTTATATCTTTTAATTTTATCCATTCAACTCTTATTTAAACTTCAATTAATGCCTTTAGAATTATAACATTCAATATAGTACACAACTTCTAATCGGATTCTGCTTGGTACGTTCTTGGGAGAGAAGCTACCTGATCTAAAGAATCTGCCTAGTATCAGGAGAGGGAAGCCAACGCGGGGAATGAATTTGAGCTGTGGGTTTGTGACAATTGCCAGCAAAGATTGCAAGCATACCTGTGGGTGAGTGTCTCCTCCATATAAATTGGTGGTGCATTTTTCAGTGGCAGGAAGGAGCGGGTAAACAGCTCGAAGAATTACTGTGGACCTGAGTCAGAAAAAACTTAAAAAGGGAAGACTCCAGAGCGGAAGGGGTGAGTATGGAGATTAAGCAGCAGAGGCTTAATTTATGTTTTTTACCATCTAACTCTGGAAGTTAAATGGCAGCATGAGAAAAGTGTGATTAAAGGACGAAAAAACAGGGGACTAGACGAGAAGAAGAGATGTGAAGAAGGTTTTTATTCAGGAAAACTGCCTTTTGAAACTGTGATTGATTGTGAATTCCGATGATGGAAGAACTGAAATGATGTCTGCAGTCTCCATTTAAATCAAATCACCAAAAATAATCCTAAATGGCCATCAATTGGGGAGAACAATGGAGACTCATGGAGAATTGATAGCCTGCATATAAATCACCCAGCTCTATTTAAACAACCCAGCAGATTAGTCAGCCTGAATTAAATTCCCACTCAGCTGATTGGACAACCTCCACTAAACACCCACCCAAATCTCATCCTTTCCAAACTCCAAAGTAGACGATTGGTGAGCTCATTCAAATCTTCTCCATTCAAATCTATCAAACAGCAATGCTTCCTCTTTAAAACAAAAACAAAGCAAAACAAAAACCAACGAACGTGGCTTTAAGAAAAACAAAGGAACTTTATACAAAAAACCTCCAATACTTTACTACCTCCACTATTTCAGTACCTCAAGACCAAATATTTATATATAATGCTTTGTCTATAATAATTGATTTATCATATCATAGTATAATAATTGATTGTTAAATGACCACTAATTTACTGATTCATTGAACTGATAGAGATTTAATTCTGTATCATTGATTATCTAGTCTATTGATTGATTGATTGATTCTTAGTAATAAGTTGATTGATTGATTTTTAGTAATAAGTAACCTTACTTTTGATTTGTTCTCTAACTTATCAATTAACATTTATTAATTACCAACATTCATTAAGTAACTGCCTACCTATCACATTAATAAGCTATTGTAATTGTTTAGTGTACTATTGTCATTGACCATGCTAGCCAGAAACTCCAGAAACTCCAAATCCTCCACTACCAAACAAAATAATAATAATAATATCTCTACCAATGACCTCCCAGACTCCTGTACATACTTCAGATGTCTTAAAACCATCAATGAAAGTGAAAATAACATCAAATGCTACCTATGTGACAATCAAGCCCACCTTGCCTGCTTAAAATTAAAGAAAGACACAGCTGATCTCAAAAAAGCATCAGATACTTTCCCTTGTCTATGTCCATCATGTTTTCCTAAGCTAAACAAAGCAAGTACCTTGCCTGACAGAGTTGACAGCATAGAATCACTCATGCACTCAATAGAAAACACGCTTAGCAACACTTTTGAAACAATTGCACTGATAAGCAACTACCTATCACTCAAAATCAAATCCCAACCCAACAACCACTACCACAATTACTCTCTCAACTACAACCAAAAATAACCACCAAACCACAACCACAAATAGTTATTATCCCATCAAATAATTCCACAAATGATATCTCCTTATTCATCAGAGACACCATAGAATGTGATCAGAAACGTCCAAATGCCATCTTATTTGGACTTGAAGACACCAACGAAGCAGATGATATCATCAAAGTTTGTATCATTAGCAACTCAAATACAACAAGCATCTCTCCTGAAGATATAGTTGAAATAAACATAGATGGCCCTGGGTCCAAATACAATGATGGCTCGGTGGCCCCCAAAATTTGTAGAATTGTTTGCAAAAATGAGTTCAGCAAACGCATATTCATTCATACAATAAACGCCATTGCAAAAACCAATCCCAACCACAAAAAACTTTGCTCAAGACGAGACATCCATACTGCAGAGAATCCACTCCCATGAACTCCACAATGAACCCAAAAGACATCTAGACAATAGAGAAGGATCTCTACATTGACTACCATGCGGATTGTATCAAAAGTAAGTCACACAACCCACAACTTCACATCCAACCCTACCTCATCCAACCCACCATTCCTCAAAACTAGGCACGCACACATCTAACTACCTCAATTCCATCTACAACTGGCCTTAAATGCAAGCTACTCAATGCAAGAAGCCTTGTGAATAAAATACCTGAATTTCTCCTCTTACTAAATATGGCTAAATTCAAAATCATGTTTGTCTGTGAAACATGTCTCAATGCATCTCTCCCTGACTCCATTACCACAGTAAGAGACTATCAAATTGTGAAATCAGTAGAGAAGGTGGTGCTGCTATCTTCTATAAAAAGTCCTTAAATCTAAAGAACATCCAAGTTACCCAAGAGCTTCCTCTTCCTGAGACCATCATCTGTAAACTGTTCTTAAATATCACATTTCGATTCTTACTATGTTACAGAGCCCCTGATTATGACATCAAACATATAAACAAGCTAAATTCACTAATAACATGGGAAACATCCTGCCCACACATTTTTATCTTTCTTGATGACTTCAATCTACCTCACATTAACTGGATCCTAAATGAATGTAAAACTGAAACCATACATGCAACCTTCTACAATGGTGTAACAAACCTGGGACTGGAACAACTAGTAACCAGCAATACTAGACTTAAGAACTGCCTCGATCTCATCTTCTGCAATAGTTTGAATTCAATTTATGGAATACAAATTAAAGAACCCTTTTCCAACAGCGACCACAGCATGATTGACTTTTGTCTCAACATACGTCCACACAAAAATCAACACAATGATGTGATCCCCAAATATAACTTCAAAAAAGGCAACTGTGATCTTATAGACAAAGATCTCTCATCTCTTGATTGGCAAGTTCTATTCACTGGATGCAATACTGTTGAAGACCATTACAACATATTTTTACTTGAAGTCAAAAGAGTTATCAAACTATATGTACCATTAACAACTCCTAAAAGCAGAAAAAACTGATTATTCATAACAATAAGGAAGCTACAATCCAAAAAGAGATCACTTTGGCAGAAAAACAAATCTGGTCACGTTGCCAACTTCAAAAGCCGATACAAAAATGTAAGCCACCAGATAAAGACTGAATGAACCAATTATCACATTAAACAAGAGGAAATCCTTCTACGCACCAATTCCACCCGCGCTTTCTACAATTATGTAAACAACAAACTAAAAGACTCAAGGTCTATCCTTCCCCGGAAAGGACCTAATGGTAAAGATTGCAATGATGACACCATTAAAGCCAACCTCTTTAACACATTCTTTGGCTCAGTATTTGTAAACAGCAATAGATCATGCCCAGTATTTCCTAGTCGAACCACAGTCAGCTACAATGATCTAATACATATTAATTTTACAGAAGACAATGTTGAAAAAGCACTACGCAATCTAAAGCCATCTCTATCTATTGGACTACTTCTTAAAAAAGCCATCCACTGCCATAGCCTAAGCATAATCTTTGAAAAATCTTTCAGGACTAGCTCCTTGCCAAAACTATGGCCACAAGCCATAGTCATCCCCATCTTCAAAAAGCGAGACTCCAGCCTAGTTGAAAATTACAGATCAATCTCTTTATGCTGCATCACCTTTAAAGTCATGGAATCAATTATTAACCAATCCATTATCCTCCACTTAGAGACAAACAACCTACTCTCTAATAAACAATTTGGTTTCAGAAAAAACTATCCTGCAATCTGCAATTCTTACACTGCAAAAACACATGGACTACACAACTCGATCAGGGCAAAGCAATAGATCCAATCTACATAGACTTCTGTAAAGCCTTTGATTCAGTGGTACATGACAAACCACTCCTAAAACTAAAATCTTATGGTATCTCTGGACACCTGCATAACTGGATAGAAGCATTCCTGTCAAACAGACAACAAATGGTCAAAATTGGGAGCGTCCTATGTACCTGTCAACAGTGGTGTCCCCCAAGGCAGTGTCCTAAGACCAACTCTCTTCATACTCTACATAAATGACCTCTGTGATCATATTAAAAGCAACTGCGTCCTATTCGCTGATGATGAAAAGCTATTCAACACCACAGATAATACTGCTACCCCTCAAAAAGACGTCGATTATGTATCAGAATGGTCAAACAAATGGCAACTTCAAATCTCAACCAACAAATGCTCTGTCTTACATATTGGCAAAAAAAATAAATAAATCAGAAAATAAAATACAGACTGAATAGTGAAGAACTTGTTGATGATCCAAACTCTGTCAAGGACCTTGGAGTACTCATCTCTAATGATCTAAGTGCTAGAGCCCACTGTAACTACATAGCCAAAACAGCATTAAGAGTTGTTAACCTAATCTTACGTAACTTTTTCTGTGGTAATATTACATTAATACTGTAACTAGAGAATACAAAACATTTGCTAGACTAATACGCAAATACAGCTCATCAGTCTGGAACCCACATTACGTATCTGATATTAACACAATTGAGAAAGTCCAGAAATATTTCACAAGAAGAGTTCTCCACTCCTCTATTCATTGCAGAATACCTTTTGCCACCAGACTCGAAATTCTACATCTAGAAAATCTAGAACTACACCGTCTTCGGTCTGATCTAAGTATAGTATATAAAATCATACATTATTATGTCCTACCTCTCAATGAATACTTCAGCTTCAACTATAACAACACTAGAGCAAACAATATATACAAACTCAAGGTTAACCGCTCCAAACTTGATTGCAGGAAATATGACTTCAGCATCAAAGTGCACAATGTCTGGAATACTCTACCTGGCTCTGTGGTTTCTTCCCCAAACCCCAAAAACTTTAACCTTAGACTATCTACTATTGACTTCAGTCCTTTCCTAAGAGGTCTGAGGGGGCTTGCATAAGTGTACCAACGTGCCTACCATCCCTGTCCTATTGTTTCTTTTACTTTTCTTATATGTATCCATGTATTCATAACCATGTTTTTACTTATACCTATCATCTTTTAAGCAATTGACAAACCAAATAAATGTGTGTATGTCTGTGTGTCTGTATATGTGTGTTTTCTTATGTTTTCGCGGGTATTTATATGTATGGTATTTAGGTTTCTTCCGGTATTTTCCCACATCTTAATATTTTTGCTTTTATTATAGCGACGTTTCAGCAGAATTTCATCTGCCCTCCTCAGGCTTGTGTATCGGGTTCTTTTTAATCTTGTGTGTCAGACTTGGCAGCCGGCTTCCAAGCCTGACACAGAAGATTAAAAAGAACCCAATACACAAGCCAGAGGATGGCAGATGAGATTCTGCCGAAATGTCGCTATAATAAAAGTACAATTATTAAGATGTGGGAAAATACCCGAAGAAACCTAAATACCATATATACATACATACATGCATTCATATATACATGTATATATATTTATATATACATATATATAAAACAATAGTAAATAAGACACTCATTCCATTCCAATTCAACTCTATCATTGATATTAGTTACAATCTAACTTCTTTAATATTTCTGTTCAATTAAATATCATACTTCCTTTGCAACATTTATAAACTTTCCATAATTGATTCTTTTTTTTCATATTTCTCTTCACTTATATTTTTATAAATCATTAATAATAATTAAAATGTTCCCATCCTTTCCTAATTTCATTCTCTCATTCTCTTTATTTCATTTATTTATTAAGAAACATTCCATTACATTACACTAAGTATTTTATCCATCATTTTAGTAATACCTTGTTTCATATTTTCTAAAATTATTTCTATTTCTAATATAACAATATTATCTTTCTTTTTTCCAAAATTTTTATTTTTTTAAAACAAACATACACATACAAAACATAAAAAACATAAAACCATCTTCCATTTTATATACATACAGTGTGTCAGTTGATTGCAAAACTTTTGTGCTATCCTTTTACAGTCGTTTCAGTTTATATCAATTTTTACATTTTCAATCTAATGTATTGTTATATATTTATCAGTTATTAATCATCCATGACTAAACTATTTATTCCAACATTTGATACGAGATATACCATATTTTATCTTAATGTTTATGTTATACTTTCAACCAATGGTTATATATGTCTATATTATGCTTTATATCATTCTATTAAATTTCTATCACAAAATTATCTAATCTATTACATTACCATGTTTTCTTGTCCAACCATTGATAAAACAAATCCCCTATCATGTAAAAATATTTATCTTCTTGTTCTCTAATTTCAAATGTCAATTTACTCATTTCAGCGCAGTCCTTAATTTTCTTATTGATTCCCTCCTGCATCGGTATTTTGTCATTTTTCCACTTCTGAGCAAATACAATCCTAGCTGCTGTTGAAATGTTTACAATCAAATATTTCAGCTTTTTGTTGTATATTTCTGGTATAATTCCCAATAAAAAGATCTCTGGTTTAAAGTCTATATGTTGTTTTATCATTTTTTCCAACCATGTATGGATTTTAGTCCAATATTCCTTTGCATCCGAACATGTCCACCATGTATGAGAATATGAACCAGGTATCCGATGACATTTCCAACATTTTTCCGATTTATTCTTAAACATTCTCGCAAGTCTCATCGGGGGTAGATGGTAAAACATCTTATACACATTTTCTTTATATGCAGTTGACATTGTCATTTTATAATCTTGAGACCACAATTTTTGCCATTTTTCTAAATCAATCCCATATCTGAAATTCCTCCCCTCCAAGCAATCATTGTTTCTTTAATTTGTTCCTCCTCCAGTTTAAATTCTAATAAATGTCCATAAAGTTTTTTAATTACCTTTTCATCACTACCCATCAAAATTTTATCTAAATCAGTCAACTTATCATAAATATCTTCTGCTTTGGAGTCTTTATTAAATCTAGATTGTATTTGCAAGTATGAAAACCAGTTCATTTTTATACCTTGTTCTTCCAACGCTTGCATAGATTTAAGTTCACCCTTTTCAATCAATATTTCACCATATCTAACTGTTTGTTCCTTTTTATATATTATTGGATAAGGAAAAGCTTCAATGGTTGATGTCCATCATGGAATATTTAAATAATATTGTTTTTTTATCTTCTCTCAGTTCAGAAACAATGCCTCTTGAATATAATGTCTTCTAAAATACCCCTGTGTTTTAGTTCCCTTATACCAGACAAAAGCATGCCATCCCAATAGCAAGTAATGCCCTTCTAAGGTCAATAGTCTACTGTTCCTTACTGTTCCTTTACCCACATCAAACTTGTTGCCTGGTAGTGTAACTCCCAATTGGGCACGGCAAACCCTCCTCTTATTCTTGCATCTTGTAACAGTTTTAATTTTATTCTTAAAAAAACAGAATGCTGGCAAAGCATTAGGTCCAGATGGTTTGCCAGCAGAATTTTATAAAACCTTTCAGGAAACATTGAATCTTCATCTTTTAGAAGTGATGAATGAAGTTATGTTAAACAAAAGAACACCCAAAACAAGGTCAGAAGCATATATTACACTTATACCAAAAGAGGATACCGACCTGCAGCAAGTTAAAAATTATAGACCTATATCCCTATTGAACTCAGGCTATAAAATCTTTGCTTCAATTTTAGCAGAAAGACTAAAAAGATACTTAAATAATTTCATTGATATTGATCAAAATGGATTTCTGCCAAAGAGACAAATTAAAGACAATGTGAGGATCATTTTAGATACTCTGGAATATTATGAAGTACATCCAGAGAAGCAAATGGCCCTGATGTTTTTAGATGCACAAAAAGCCTTTGACAATGTGAGTTGGCGATTTATTTTACTTCAACTGATACAAATGGGCTTTGGCAAAAAAATTATTCAAGCCATTGAAACAATATATCATGAACAAACTGCAAAGGTTATTGTGAATGGAGAATTAACATAATCTAAAGATAGATATAAAAGAGGCACAAGGCAAAGTTGTCCATTGTCGCCTCTGCTGTTTGTGTTAACATTGGAAGTCTTCAACGGGAATATTAGAGAAGAAAAATAAATAAAAGAAATGAAAATTAAAAAGAGGAGTATAAATTGCAAGTTTTTGCAGATGACCTGGTATTTATATTAGAAGACCCATTGGAAAAAGCACCTAAATTAATAGAAAAAATAGAAGAATATGGAAAAGTAGCAGGTTTGAAAATTAATAAAGATAAAACAAAGATATTAGCAAAGAATATGTTAACAAGACGAAAGAAAGAGTTGGAAGAAATTTTCAAAATACAAGTCACGAACAATACTATCTTATGTACCTTTGCAGAATCACTTTTTCAATTAAATTTTCACCCATTATCTCTAAATAGGCTTATGCTTTCAATCCTTATACATATTCCTTGTTTCACTATATCATATTTCTGTATTTTCCTTTCCATTCTTCCCCCTCTTCTTCTCCCTCCCCTTTTTGCCCCCTTGCCTCTCTAATTCTAATTTATTTATTTTATTTATTTATTTGATTTGTCAATCACTTACAAGATAATAGGTATAAGTATATATATAGTTTTGAATACATGAAATAGGTACATATAAGAAAAATAAAAGAAACAGTAGGCATGTTGGTGCGTTTATGCATGTCCCCTAGAGGAAAGGGGTGAGGTCAATAGTAAACAGTCTAAGTTTAAAGTTTTTGAGGTTTGGGGAAGAAACCACAGGGTCAGGTAGAGTATTCCAGACATTGACTACTTTGATGCTGAAGTCATATTTCCTGCAATCAAGTTTGGTGCGGTTATCCTTGAGAACTGACTTAACAACTGCAGTGATTCACTTAACAACTTGGCAGGAAAGATTTTAAAATGGGTCAACACTCACTTAACAAGTGTTTCACTTAGCAACAGGAATTTTGGACTTAATTGTGGACATAAGTACTACCTGTAGTTACTCAATGTAAGTAAAAACACCATTGCATTTGCAAGTATGAAAACCAGTTCATTTTTATACCTTGTTCTTCCAACGCTTGCATAGATTTAAGTTCACCCTTTTCATTCAATATTTGAAATATTATAGTTATGAAAGTTATATCTAACTGTTTGTTCCTTTTTATATTTTTATAAAATATAAAAATATTTTTTATATTTATTATTGGATAAGAAAAAGCTTCAATGGTTTATATCAATAATGGAATTTTTAAATAATATTGTTTTTTTATCTTCTCTCAGTTCAAAAACAATGCCTCTCGAATATAATGTCTTCTAAAATACCCCTGTGTTTTAGTTCCCTTATACCAGAGAAAAGCATGCCATCCAAAAAGCAAGTCATGCCCTTCTAAGGTAAATAGTCTACTGTTCCTTACTGTTCCTTTACCCACATCAAACTTGTTGCCTGGTAGTATAACTCCCAATTGGGCATGGCAAAACCTCCTCTTATTCTTGCATTTGTAACACTTTTAATTTTATTCTTAAAAAAACAGAATTTTTGGAAAGCACCATGTCCAGATGGTTTGCCAGCAGAATTTTATAAAACCTTTCAGGAAACATTGAATCTTCATCTTTTAGAAGTTATGAATGAAGTTATGTTAAAGAAAAGAACACCCAAAACAAGGCCAGAAGCATATATTACACTTATACCGAAGGAGGATACAGACCTGCAGCAAGTTAAAAATTATAGACCTATATCCCTATTGAATTGTGGCTATAAAAGTATATAGTAGTATACTAGGCTATAAAAGTATATTCAGGTATATCTAGATCCCCTCCAATCGGGTTTCAGGCCTGGGCTCAGCACGGAGACGGCGTTGGTCGCGTTGGTGGATGATCTCTGGAGGGCCCGGGACAGGAGTTGTTCCTCTGTTCTGGTCCTGTTAGAACTCTCAGCAGCTTTTGATACTGTCAACCACAGTATCCTATTGCGGCGGTTGGGGGGGTTGGGAGTGGGAGGCATCGTTTTACGGTGGTTCTCCTCCTTCCTCTCTGACCGCTCGCAATTTGTGTTGACAGGGGGGCAGAGGTCGACCCCGAGGCCCCTATTATGTGGGGTGCCTCAGGGGTCTGTGCTCTCGTCCCTGCTGTTCAACATTTATGTGAAGCCGCTGGGTGAGATCATCCGTGGTTTCGGTGTGGAGTTCCATCAGTACGCTGATGACACTCAGCTGTACATCTCTACCCCGGGCCACCCCAACGAAGCCCTCGGAGTGATGACCCGGTGCCTGGAGGCCGTGCGGAGTTGGATGGGTCTTAAGAGGCTTCATCTCAACCCGACCAAAACCGAGTGGTTGTGCTTTCCTGCGCCCAGATATAGCCAGCTTATTCCATCGCTGGCCATGGGGGGAGAAATTTTGACCCCCATGGAAAGGGTTCGCAATCTAGGTGTCCTCCTGGACGTACGGCTGTCTTTAGAAGATTACATTACGGCCATCGCCAGGGGGGCCTTTTGTCAGATTCGTCTGATTTACCAGTTTCGTCCCTTTCTGGATCTGGACGCACTTTGCACAGTCACTTCTGCCCTCATCATCTCCTGCTTGGACTATTGCAATGCTCTCTACATGGGGCTCCCCTTGAAGAGTGTCCGGAGGCTGCAGTTGGTCCAGAATGCGGCCGCGCGGGTGATCTTGGGAGCCCCTCAGAGCTCCCATGTAACACCGCTTCTGCGCGTGTTGCATTGGCTTCCTGTGGCCTTCCGGGTCCGATTCAAGGTGGTATTGATCGTTTTTAAAGCGCTTCATGGCTTGGGACCTGAGTACTTACAGGACCGCCTGCTGCCATCAACAGCCTCCCGCCGCCCAGTGCGCTCCCACAGGGTTGGCCTCCTCGGGGTTCCGCCGCCTGGTCGTTGCTGGTTGGCGGCCCCAAGGGTGCGGGCCTTCTCTGTGGGTGCCCCCTCCCTGTGGAACGATTTGCCCCCAGAGATATGGGATATTACCGACATTCAGACCTTCCGGCGCGCAGTAAAGACCTTGTTTTTTCAAGAGGCCAGCCTGGCCCAGTAACGATTTTTGGGGTTTTTAATTACTAGGTTTTTAAATTTTTTAAATCTTAAATTTGTATTAGTTTTGTATTTTAAATTGTATTTCGGCCTTTGATGAAATTGTTTAATTTGTTTTTAATTGTATATATTGTTTGTTTTTAGTTGGCTGTGCACTGCCCCGAGTCCCTTTTTTGGGAGAGGGGGCGGTATAGAAATTTAATTAATAATAATAATAATAATAATAATAATAATAATAATAATAATAATAATAATAATAATAATAATAATAATAATATCTTTGCTTAAATTTTAGCAGAAAGTCTAAAAAGATACTTAAATAATTTCATTCATATTGACCAAAATGGATTTCTGACAAAGAGACAAATTAAAGACAATGTGAGGATCATTTTAGATACTCTGGAATATTATGAAGCACACCCAGAGAAGCAAATGGCCCTGATGTTTTTAGATGCAGAAAAAGCCTTTGACAATGTGAGTTGGTGATTTATTTTACTTCAACTGATACAAATGGGCTTTGGCAAAAAAATTTTTCAAGCCATTGAAGCAATATATCATGAACAAACTGCAAAGGCTATTGTGAATGGAGAATTAACATAATCTAAAGATAGATATAAAAGAGGCACAAGGCAAAGTTGTCCATTGTCGCCTCTGCTGTTTGTGTTAACATTGGAAGTCTTCAACGGGAATATTAGAGAAGAAAAAGAAATAAAAGAAATGAAAATTAAAAAGAGGAGTATAAATAGCAAGTTTTTGCAGATGACCTGGTATTTATATTAGAAGACCCATTGGAAACAGCACCTAAATTGATAGAAAAAATAGAAGAATATGGAAAAGTAGCAGGTTTAAAAATTAATAAAGATAAAACAAAGATATTAACAAAGAATATGTTAACAAGACAAAAAAAAGAGTTGGAAGAAATTTTAAAAATACAAGTCATGAACAACACTATCTTATCTACTTTTGCAGAATCCCTTTTTCAATTAAATTTTCACCCATTATCTCTAAATAGGCTTATACTTTCAATCCATATACATTTTCCCTGTTTCTCTATATCATGTTTCTGTATTTTATAACTTCTTTTCCTTTCATTCTTCCCCCTCTTCTTCTCCCTCCCCTTTTTGCCCCCTTGCCTCTCTACTTCTAATTTATTATTTATTTGATTTGTCAATCGCTTATAAGATAATAGGAATAAGTATATACATAGTTATGAATACATGAAATGGGTACATATAAGAAAAATAAAAGAAACAGTAGGCATGTTGGTGCGTTTATGCATGTCCCCTACAGGAAAGGGGTGAGGTCAATGGTAGACAGCCTAAGGTTAAACTTTTTGAGGTTTGGGGAAGAAACCACAGAATCAGGTAGAGTATTCCAGTCATTGACTACTTTGATGCTGAAGTCATATTTTCTGCAATCAAGTTTGGTGCGGTTATCCTTGAGTTTCTATCTATTGTTTGCTCTTGTGTTGTTATGGTTGAAGCTGAAGTATTCATTGACAGATAAGTCACTGCAATGTATGATTTTATATACCATACTTAGATCAGACCTAAGACGGTGTAGTTTTAGGTTTTCTAGGTCTAGAATTTCAAGTCTGGTGGCATAAGATATTCTACAATGAGTAGAACTGACTTAACAACTGCAATGATTCACTTAACAACTTGGCAGGAAAGATTTTAAAATGAGTCATAATTCACTTAACCAGTGTTTCACTTAGCAACAGGAATTTTGGGCTTAATTGTGGATATAAGTACTACCTGTCGTTACTCAATGTAAGTAAAAACACCACCGAGCCTATACAACTTATAAAAAATAGAAAATTCCCCTTTTCTAAGATGGTGTGGGGGGAAGTTAGTCAAAAACTAAAATGGGGGGAGGATATAACATTTATAAAATCTGCATTTTCACCTTAGGGAAAAATGAAGTAGTTATCAATTTTATCAGTTATCAGTTATTGATTTTAATTTTAATTGATAACTAAGTGCGGTGGCTCAGTGGCTAAGACACTGAGCTTATTGATCAGAAAGTTCATCAGTTGAAATCCCGAGCACTGCATAATGGAGTGAGCTCTTTACTTGCCCCAGCTTCTGCCAACCGAGCAATTTGAAAATGCAAGTAGAAAAATAGGGACCACTTTGGTGGGAAGGTAACAGCGTTCCGTGCACCTTCAGCATTCATCGTGGTCACATGACCACGGAGACATCTTCGGACAGTGCTGGCTTTTTGGCTTTGTAACAGAGATTAGCACCACCCCTTAGAACAGGAAACAACTAGCACGTATGTGTGAGGGGAATCTTTAGTTTTACCTTAAGTGCAATATGCTTTTAAAAACTTTCTGTTACTAGATAATTTATTTTTTAAAACTCACCCAGAGTTTTTTTTAAAACAAATCTTTCTAAGATAGCCTCAAAAATATGGTTAATAAGTTACTTTGAATTATGTTTTGAGATGTCATCAGCAAAAGAACTGACACAGGATTAGGCATTGCCAGAAATTCCACAAATGCGACTCTAATTTCCCCATGATTTTGCTTGTCAGAAAGTTGCAAAAGGGGATCATGTAACCCCGAGAAACTGCAACCATCACAAATGTGAGTCAGTTGTCAAGCGTCCAAACGTAAATCATGCGATTATGGGGATGTTGCAATGGTCGTAAGTGGAAAAAATGGTCATAATTCACCTTTTTCTGTGTCATTTAGGATCATTAAATGAAAGGTTTGGTCTCAATCACGAATTATGTCATCTAAAAGAAAGAGGTTGAAAGATGCAAAGAAAATTGCCAAGTTGCCTACAATTCAATGTTAATTATGTCCCTTATGAATGACTAAAATCACTCCATTATTCTAGTAGGCCAAAACAAAAAATGCTCTGTGAACATGGGAACAGGAAGTGAGAAATAATCCTTATAAATATTTCAAGAGCCACACAGAAGCAGGAAGGGATAATGCTGACACTCTGAGCTTCAATTCCACAAATTCTCTTCCTCCTGTCGTATCTGTCAGAATGTCTTTTTGAATGATAGACCCAGATATTTTCCCCATAAGCAGAGAGTCATGAAGTAACTCCTTCTGGTATTCCTGGTGAACAAAGTAGTTACTCTGAGATGCCCTGCAAGTGATGCTTTCCTTGTTCCACATGAGTGGTACCAGACTGGGGACTTTATCATTGGTGAAATGATGTCTCAAATTGTTTACCACTTTTATGAAATTAAATTTCAGAAACACCCATCTTTAAAAGGTTATGGCTTACCAATGTAAGGGTTTTCTTTACTTTCCATGCAGTTTCTAATCTTAACCAAATCCTCCAAAAATTTCTTATATAAATAAAAGTTCTTTGTGTATAAATGCTGGATTTTGTATGTAATCTCATCCTTTTTGTCATTCAAAAGTATTTGGGTGTGGGAGAAGGAATAATTTTTCTTTTTATTATGTTAAAATCTTTCTTGTAAAATGTATGAAGTTTTGTTTCAAAAGATCTTTTGAGAAACATTTAGTGAGATTAAGGTACTTTTTAAACAACTATCTATTCATCTTCAGTTTTGTGTTATGTGGATAGAAACTAAAAGTGGTAGCTTAAAAAAAGCTTCTATATTCTTGTAATACACATCGGTTGAAGATCATTGAAATACTTTGTAAAAAGTATATTTAGGTTCTCCACTAATTATTGAGTTGAAAATCATTGAAATACTTTGTAAAAAGTATATTTAGGTTCTCCACTAATTATTGAGTGTTTTCTAATCATTTTTCCAATGGGGGTATTTAACTTATTTGCAGTGTAATAACCAAATTCTACCAGAACATCCTTGCCTTGGCCTTTGCTGTGAAGGAAATCAATGAAGACTCCCAGATCTTACCTAACATCAGTCTCGGGTTGCACATCTATGATAGTTATCACAATTCGAGGATGACCTACCGCACCACTCTGGACCTGCTTTTCAAATCCCAGAAATTTGTCCCTAACTACAAATGTGATAGCCAGAAAAATCTCATGGCCATCATAGGAGGATTAGGTTCGGACACATCATCTTATATGGCAGAAAATGTAAATGTCTACAAAATTCCACAGGTAATTTGGGTAGAGGATGAGAGAGAAACTTTGATTTTTTTTGTAATGAATATTAGATATTCTCCGGAAACTCATGGATATTTTTTTTTCTGCTTAAATATTTTATTCTGTCAATTACAAAGAGCGAAGGTAGTTATTAAAATTTAGCTCTGAAGAACATAGAATAATATTCTAGAGTTGGAAGGGACCCTGCTCAAACAGGAGACTGTATACGATTTCAGATAAGTGATTGTCCAGTCTCTTTGTGAAAGTCTTCAGTGATGGAAAACCCACAACTTTTGAAGGCAAGCTCTTCCATCAGTTAATTTAAGAAATTTCTCCCTAGTTCTAGGTTGCTCCTCTCCTTGGTTGCTTCTAGATTGCTTTTGTCCAGATTTAACTACATTGCAGGTGTTCTTGAGAATGCTATATCCAGATGCTAATTTTTGTTCATAATCCAGTTGTATTCCATAGGTAAAAACATATTTCATTTTGAAACTGTATTGCTTATGTTGTTCATCTTCCATAATATATGTATAATTGGAGAAAATGTCAGTGTAGGGACACCTTCATTCAATGTATATCCAGTAAGCAATCATTTTTCTCCATATTTTTTCCACCATAACAACACAAGAGAATGCAATAGATACAAATTCAAGGTTAACTGTACAAAGCTTGGTTGCAGGAAATACGACTTCAGCAACAGAGTGGTCAGTGTCTGGAATACTCTACCTGACTCTGTGGTTTCTTCTCCAAACCCCAAAAACTTAAATCTTAGACTGTCCATTATTGACCTCATTCCTTTCCTAAGAGGTCTGTAGGCAGCGTACATAAGCACACCAACGTGCCTACCATCCCTGTCCTATTGTTTTTATTTTTCTTACATGTATCCATTTCATGCTGTTTCATTTCATTATAGTTATTTCATAACTATGTTTATACTTATACCTATTATCTTGTGATTTGACAAATCAAATAAATAAATAAAAATAAAATATTTTCCCCTTGCTTCTCATGAATAATGCCTCTCTCTCTTTAGTTTAGTTGACTTATGGCTCTTTTGCCCAAGAAGAGTTCGAGACTACTAAATTATCTTCACTTTATTGCATGGTTCCAAATGAGGAGCATCAGTATACCGGAGTTATACAAGTTCTTCTTCTTTTTTGGATGGACGTGGATTGGAGTCTTCACTCTTGATACTAGTAAAGGAGAACATTTTTTCCAGAAACTGCAATCATTGCTTTCCCAGAATGGCATCTGCACAGCTTTCTCACAAAATATTCCACAATTAGTTAATTTGGAAAATATATCTGAATTACTTCAGAGAAACTCAATTATCTGTAATAAACTGATAGATCGGAATGCAAATGCTTTTCTTGTCTATGGAGAATCATTCACAATTTTGTGGCTCAGAATTGTTGCATTTCTGTGTGAGCTAGAGAGCACATCATTTAGAAAGGTTTGGATCCTAATGGATCCAATTGATTTCATACTGACGGATTTTCAAAGTGGTTTTGATCTTAGATGTTCCATGGGGCTCTTTCCTTTACAGTGCATTCAAGAGAAGTTCGAGGTTTCAAAGAATTCCTTCAAGTCATCAAACCTTCGACCCACAAAAATGAATTTTTTCAAGAGGTTTGGGAACAATTGTTTGACTGTTCATTTTCAAATGAACATTTATCTGAAAAAACTTGCAGTGGAGAAGAGAATTTGTGGGATCTGCCTGCGCCTCTGTTTGAGTTCCAGATGACTGGCCAAAGTTACAATATCTACAATGCTGTTTATTCTGTTACACATTCTTTGCATGAAGCAGTGACTTCAAGATTCAGAAAGAGAGAGTTTCAAAGATTTGAATTTCCAGATCTTCAGCCTTGGCAGGTAATGTCTCAAAAATTATTGTACTTGTCTTTTGTTTTAGTGAATAGTCATTCTGAACCCACTACTAATCATGGCTTGTTTGCTCTGGCCTATACTCACATTTACTAGAAATATTGAGGCAACGAACTTAATTGGGTAAGACCTGATTCTAAGTTACAGAATATAAGAATATAAGAAAATGAAAATAACCAATGCCTTTGCAAATTTCAGTCTAGTCAATGAGGTTTATATATCATCCTTGGTTCCATAAACAACAGTTTCATTTCCACATAGAATTGGCCTTTCTTGTAAATTTATCCAGCCCAGTTCCAAGAAAAAAATAATGAAGAAGCGTCTGAAGGCAGTGTTTGTTTGCTTTGTGCCCAACACACTTAGTAAAAATGTGGAGATTTCATTTTTCTTATTAGTATTTTGCAATTTAGTCAAAACAGGGTTGTTAGACTGTGAACTCAGAGGCTATGACAACTGTTGTTGCTTTTTATCAGTAGAGATGCAATGTTTTCATGAAGTGATGTTAGTATTTAGTCTTAAAGTAAGCTACCAGAAAAATGGTTGAGCTTGTTGCTTTAAAATACTTATAATCCTTTACTAATACAATGAAAGTGAGTTCCAAATCTCATTTATTAATCATTATTTTGGGTTGACATTTTCTTCTGCATTTCAAGTTAGGAAGATTTTTTTTTTTTCATTTCCTGGACTGGGAGTAAAATAATGTAAGTTTTAATAACTTTAATCCCTAATAATATGTTTTCTTTTGGACTGCCTTTTTCTTATCCTTCTTCAAGAAGCTCCACAAATTTCTTCAAGGGATTTCTTTTAACAACTCAGCTGGAGAAAGAATCTTCTTTACAGGCAAAAGGAAAGGTCAAGGTGGTTTTGACATTGTCAACATGATCACTTTTCCAAACCGATCTTTTCAGAGAGTTAAAGTTGGAAAGTTAAAGTGCAATGCTCCAGAAGGAAAAGAACTCATCATTGAGAGGAACACAATTCTTTGGCACCCTGGTTTTAATCAGGTAGGCAATCATGACTGTGTAAAACTTTCATGAATTGCACCTTGATCCATTGTGATCTGTTGTTCTTTGATTTTTAAACCATATTGAAGATACTCACGTTCAAAATCTGATATCTGTTGTTGAAAGGGGGAAAAAAGGCATGTTCTGTACAAAAGTTCATTTATGACATTGACAAACTATTTTTTTAAAACCAAGTTTACATATGTCGGTTACAATTCTATTTGATATTACAAAAATTGTATCATTTTCATAATATTTTGCCATTGTGCCAATTTCTTTAATCACACAGCCTCTCTTCAAGTCCCCTTACACATCCTTGTAATTTCAACAACTTTTTAATGCACAGTATAAATCTCAGTTGATAAATCTCAGTATAAATTCAGCAGCCTTTGGGAAGTAAAATATTATCTGTCCCCATAAAGGAAAGCAATCCGAAACTGTTTTAAAGATCTCCCTTTTCAAAACCTTTTATGTTTATCACCAGGTTCTTCCACTTTCTCGGTGTAATGACCATTGTTTCCCTGGATATTGGAGGAAAGGAGATGAAGAAAAACAATTCTGTTGCTATAACTGTGTTCAATGCCTGGAAGGGAAGATATCAAATAAAATGGGTAGGTTAGACATTCCTAGAAGCTTTCAATAGATATGCTTAAGCAAGTGGTAATATTTTATTTATTTATTTTATTTAGTTTAGTTTAGTTTATCAAGCATGTATGAGAAAACAAATATGAGTATGAACATAATATATAAACATAATATATAAACATTTATTATGTTTGTATAAGTACAAACATAATAAATGTGTATGAATAAATAGGAACAATAGGACAGAGACAGTAGGCATGCTGGTGCACTTATGCATGCTTCCTTACAGACCTCTTAAGAAGAGAATGAGGTCGGACTTTCGGTTTGCTCTTCATCGGAGTCAGAGCGGAATCTGCGATTGTGCATGGTTTTTCTTCGAGCTAACTTGCTGCAGCGTCCAAATTGTGACCAGAACCACTATGGGGGAGTGGTGAAGAAAGGGGGAATCACCTGGAGGGTTGAGAGGAGCCCTTCCTGACAGGAAAAACCCCTTCCAAAGGCAAGCGGTAGCGGTGGTCTTAAAATGGCCACCATGAAAATGAAGAACAGCCCAGGAAACTAAGTTTGTGCTGGAAAGAAGTAACAAGTGGAGTGCAAACCAGGCAAAATGCATGGATTTTGATGTACCCCGGTATTAAAAATAAAATACGGTATTGGAGAAAAGTGTGTGAAGCTGCAAACAAAGAGAGAGAGAAGGAAATTGGATTTTATAAAATTGGCTTGAATTACTGTATTGGATTAATTTGGAGGAGAAATTTTGAAGGAAAATATTTGAACACAACAAAGATTTAGAAATTAAACTGGATAACTATTGGATTATGGGCACTCAAAGGATATAATTAAATGCTGAAATTGAATTTGTGGAAATGGAAAAAAAAATAGCTAATGATTGAAATTAATGAATTTAATAAAAGTACTATATTCAACAAAGAAAGTTAAAGTTAAGTAAAGAGTGGACAGTGAAAAAGGCTCAACAGCACCTCCTGATGGTACAGGAAAACTTCGGTGATCTTTTTTTAAAAAAAGTGTTTGGTCTTTCTAAGAAATTGGACTTTGGAACTTAAAAGAAAGTAAAAGAAACTCCATTGTAAAAATCAAAAACCTGGAAAGGGACATTAGAATACTACAAAGAGGAAAATATTTGAAAATATTGGCATAGAACAACCCGGTGAATGTGGGAAACAGTTGGGAAAGGGCCATTTGAAAATTTGGAACTAAGATTTAAGGAAATTGACTGTTGAAAATAAATTTAAAAGATACTGGCTGAAATAATCTACTGGACTTTGGGACTGAATACATCATTTAGGGAAGAGGAAAAGAAAAAAGCAGAAGATACAATGGAGGAATTATTTTGTTGAAATGAGAACAGACTTACAAGACATAAGTGAAATGATGAAAACTAGACTTGAAATGTAGAATTATGTATTACAGAAATTAGAAATGGTGACCCAGCATGTAGAAGAAGAATGAAATTCAGAGGGGGAGGAGTTTAACAAAGAAGAAGCCAGCTTTGAAGAACAAAGAGATCAACAATTACTTAAGCAGAGGGGAAAAGGAATTAAATTTAAAAATGTGCGGTCTGATGTGATAATAAAAGGGAAAACGGTTTGGAAAATGGAAAAAAGGAGAGGGAAAAAGCTGAAAAGGGAAGTTCAAAAGAAAAATTGAAAGAGGGAGGGTTAAGTGACTCCGCACAGTCACTTCTGCCCTCGTCATCTCCTATCTAGATTATTGCAATGCTCTCTACATGGGGCTCCCCTTGAAGAGCATCTGGAGGCTCCAACTGGTGCAGAATGCGGCTGCACAGGTGATTCTGGGAGCTTCTCAGAGCTCCCGCGTTACACTGCTCCTGCGTGAGCTGCATTGGTTTCTGGTAGCCTTCCGAGTGCGATTCAATGTGTTGGTGATCATCTTTAAAGCGCTCCATGGCTTGGGCCCCGGGTACTTTCAGGACCACCTGCTGCCACCATGGGCTTCCCGCCAACCAGTCCGCTCTCACAAGGTGGACCTCCTCGGGGTGCCGTCAGCTGGGCAATGCCAGTTGGCAGCCTCAAAGGTGCAGACCTTCTCTGCGGGAGCACGCTCCCTTTGGAATGAGTTACCCACGGAGATGCGGACTATCCCTGACCTGCAAACCTTCCGGTGTGCATTAAAGACCCATCTTTTCCAGCAAGCCGGAAATTGGAATTGGAAATTTTTTGAAATTTTTTTGAAATTGGAATTGGATTTAACTTTTGTAAATTTTTACCCAGTTTTAGTGTTTTATTATAGTTTTAATTTTCCAGCCACTAATTTAATTTATTTTAATCTACTTTTAACTCGATATTTGTAATTGTATTGTTTTTAGCTCAGCTGTGCACCGCCCCAAGTCCCAATTTGGGAGTGGGGGCAGTATATAAATTAAATAAATAAAAAATAATTGGAATGAGAAATGGAGAGGAATAAGAAAGGGGAAAGGGGGAATTAAAAGAAAGGACAAGAAAATGAAAACGAACAGGCACAGTGCAAATGAGCAGG